>JYFJ02000538.1:0-124480 GCA_000934665.2 Catajapyx aquilonaris
TTAGGGCGTTTCTTTCATGTAAAAAAAAAAAACCCTACATACAGGGTGTCCGTACAGTCCTTGGGAGATTCTCATAGTAGTGTTGTGGTAATATTATGCAACCATAATAACAGTATAGTGATTATGTAAACTTGTTAGGCTTATCGACGTTATGTGAGCCAAACGATACTTAAAAAATTATTTATGGAACACCCTGTAGATGATTTTTTCCTGGCATTTTACATTCAAAAGGACCACCACGTATTAAAATGATTAATTTTGGCGCGAAGTTAATATCACTCCTACATCAAATTTTGGACAAAAAAGAAGAAAAACAGCCCAAAAACCTGCCAAAAACTCCGCCGTCAACAGGTTAAAGCATAAAGCTATACATATGTGTATTACTTTTGTCTATAAAGCTCTCTTTAAGAATTTCCCTCAAATATCAATATAGTCTCATGATGACATGTATCTTTTGTGACCACTCCACGCATCCACCATGATGATTGAAGCATTTTCAAACAGTGACATCAGATTTTGCAGGTCTATATCAAGAACCCTCTCTGCCAAGCCTCCATCTCTTGGTCATTAGATATTTCACATTATTAAGCTGCTGTCTCGCAGCAGTTCTATTTTGTACATGCTACATAGTACATTAATTATTATTTGGTCATGGCTTGGCAATTTAATTGAAGACCTGATAGCAAAAAGGGCAGATGTCATGAAAAATGCAAATTGCAGATAGCGACGCCAAGTGGTAGTCAGTAGCAATGCGGAGGTCCCCACAAATTCCATTCTGTGAAAATGGCAGTAGTCTGGTAGAAATAATATAATAATAATAGAATAATATCACCTGGCTGCATGGGAAGCAGGAAAGTTTTTCTTTGTTTTCTCGAAACTATCCATCATTGACATCTGCCCTTTTTGCTATCAGGTCTTCAATTGGAACCATGGTCCTCTTTCAGTATGTTCTGTTATAATTAACCCCAAAATGAATAAGTTCTCTTACATCGCAGTGACTTCTTTCCTATTCCGGAAGTAGTGGATTCAGATATGCTTATGGCTGACGTCTTGCTTCGCGTGAGATCTACCGTGGAATTATTAGCTGCCAATGAGCTTCGATGTAGTTCCATCTGTGAATGAGAAGCTGACTGCACGGACAAAGCTGATTTGGATGCAGGTGTAGCATGGCTGATGTTGCTTAGGCTGATGTTGCTTTGGCTCATGGTTGCCACTACCTTTTTGTTAGCCCCTGAAACATCGGACAGATCTCATTCAGGAGTGATCATAAGTTCATAACATTAATGTGGTGAAACATTGCCATGTAAGTCAAAATCGTGCCTTGAAAAACCTCAAATTTTAATGAATCTATCAGGCATGTCATAGATTTAATAATTTCAATGTTGCAATATTATGAATTTACAAGTCATATTGCACATTAACTTGGGTTACCACTTGTCTTCACTTTCATTCACCCAATTCATTTGAACAAGGTCATAAACAATGCAAGATGTTGAGAGGCAGCATGATCTCATAATATGAGCAGCACTATTACTCTATTAGTAACATTGCTCTTATTCCAAGGTACTCCTTGGGCAATAACTGGGTTGAGCAGCCTATCCTGCATCCTCACAAACACAATTTATTCCATGAGAATGTTCCAGGAAGCATTACTTCCGAGGTGATTCAAATGAAAGCAAGCCAATGTGAGATAGTTACATACACAGTAAAAAATACAGTCAGCATGAAAGCTAGGAGCGTGATTCATAAACTATATCTACCCACTCGCCAAGTTTGATTTTAGCAGAACAAAACTGGTGTTAGTACTGGCCAGAGTTCAACTCTGCCTAGAAAGTAAAGCGCCCTCAGGGAAACAATGCATGAACAGCAATGAACTGACTAGTGATGTGATCGGCAGGAGGAAAGGCTCAAAGAGTGTTGTGATGGATGCAGCCTGCAAATGGTGACAGACTGCAACTAGGAGTTGGCAGAAACATCCACATGCAATCCAACCAATGCACTTTCTTCATGGGCACCTGCGTGCAAAATAATGCAAAACAGGCACAAATTAAACAGAACAAAATGTCACAACTTAACTATTCTAATGTAAAATCATTAAGTCCATTACCTCTTCCTAGTGTTTTTAAAATAGGTCATTGAAATTTCAGATGGAAGGCAGTGATGGAACAGCCAGTGATGGAAGAGCTGAGTGTTTGTTGTTCACTTGTTTGTTGACTTGTCAAAACTTCTATGGTAACTATCTTACTCGTGTTACTAGTTTACTCTTCTCAGGGCCAGTTGCACCGACCTCAGTATATCTTAGAACCTCGGGTATATCAAGAATTGCCATAGCAATCATTGTTGACCAACAATGATTGCTATGGCAATTCTTGATATACCCGAGGTTCTAAGATATACTGAGGTCGGTGCAACTGGCCCTCAATGATCTTGTTGGTACAGTACGTACATAGCATTATGCTGGACCTCTGGAAAGAGTAAACTAGTAATATGAGTAGAAAATAATGTGCAATGTCTTTGGCAGAAAGATTAACATAATATGCTTAGGGTTAGTCTGACAACAGGGTGAGTTAATTTTTACAGGTTTTTGTTGACAAGCTGTGCCATGTCATTCACCACTGTCAAGATCATATTTTATGTCACCATTGGTTAACAATTCAATTAAAAATGTAACATGTGCAAAACAGATTGGTGGTAAGGCCGTGTGACCAATACTGTTCCAATGTAGCTCACATATTTTGGTTCCAATGTAGCACATGTTACAAATCTGAACAACAGGTGACAACATTCAGTGCCAAGGAGTGGAATTTTTGTCCTACTGCTAGCATACTGCTAACTAGTGCTAGCCACTGTCAGAAACTGACAACCATGGTAACCCGTGAAAAGCTAATGTAACAATCCTGATTATCAGTCGCAGGCTGCTAGCAGTAAGAGTATGTTAGCAGTGGGACGAAAATTCCACCCAAAGTAAATAAATAAATAAATAAAAGCTGGTCTTCCAAAACAATTGGCAGTTCAATTACCCACTGGCATTTATTTCTGTTACCTGTAAAACATACTTCTTACAGACAACATGCAAGATGCAAGTAGGCCACAATCTACACGATCATTCAGTAACAAGGATGGATTCAAAATCTAGTCAACTTATATGCGAAACACACTAACAAGTAACAAAATAGACTATATTAATCAGTCTGCAGTTGAGCCACTGCTAGGTACACTATCCAACAGTTTCCCATCGTCACCACAGAGAGACAATTTCTCACTGTCCAAAAGAGGACACTTCCTTTCCTGCAAAGAAAATAACAACTTGTGCTTAAATTTCTGTAATGAGACACCTGAAGAACAGAAGTAGTGTCAGAGATAGTTCATTCACGCAACAGAACTTCACACAATTTAAGCCTTTGGCCAATCCATCAATGGATTGACCAAAGCTTAAATTGTGTGAAGTACTGTATATCAAATTTTTTACTTTTACTAACCTGAAACATAGGTGCCTTTTCCCACAAACTTCCACCACATTGTTGGCAAGAATGCTTTGGCAGTCTATCCAATGCAACAGTACGGCTGCCACAATCATGGCAGCGAAAAAATCTTTTCACCGTATTAAACACCTTCAGGGGATGTTGTTCTTTGCGGCACCTTTCTGTTGCTGAAAAGGCTCTGTAGCGACACTGTAAATATAAAAAAGTGTGGTTAAAGGGGGTGTTCAATATTTTGGCAAGATGGTCTTAAAATATCAGGCAAAAATCACGGAATTCAAATATTTGGTTTGTACTAGAATTTCATGATGCGTAAGCTTGCAAAATTGGGAAGACGCCAAAGCATTAAGGGTATCTGGCTATTGTAGTGTCCTGGCAACCAGGCTGTTGTCTGTTGCCCTGGTTGCCAGTATGATGTTGTTGTTGATTTGAATGTAAAGGTTAGTTCTCGTTCTACCGTCCTCCTGGACAGATGTGTTGTACGAGTTGTGCCGAATATAGTCCACAGTGGTGGTTTTTACCCTCTTCCCCGATGTGTTTCCCTGGGTTATTTTGTGGTGTCTCTTACGCCTAATCGTGAGGCACTACACTATTGAAAGAAACAAATATGGGACAGATGGAGACAGAAACAAAGTGAAAAAAGAAGAGAGGAAAAACCGGTAAGTACAGAAGATAATTAATTTTTAACAATGGCACAGTAACATGAGATCACGTGAACAATCTCATAATTCTTTCAACCAGATTTGTCAGAGTTGTTCAATACCTTCAGGCAGCAAACAGCCTTTGTTGGAACTTCAAAGGTAGAGGCCATTTTAGCCTCTATGGCCTCCTTCTTCTCCAGATTCTCCAGGTGCTGTTCCAAGGCCGACTGTTCCCTGTTTTCTACCAGATCCTGGTGGGAGGAACGAGTTTCTAGCAGCTTTCGAAAGTCATTTGAGAGAAAGGTCCGCTTCAGTTCTGCCTCTCTGTCATTTTCAGGGGTAGGAGTTTCTGAATCTGTGCGTTTGCGTTTCTTGGAGCCCGTGGCATTGGGGTCTTCCCGCTCAAGGGAAGCACCCTTGGACTTCAGCACTTGCAGAGCTTTATACTGGATAATAATAAAAATTGTTGTCACTTCAGGTGCCTACAAATGCTGCCTGTTTCTACAATAGACAGGTTCTGCAAACAAAAACACATGGGAAATCCAGTCTTGGTGCCAGGCCCACGAAGGTTTTCTACAGCAAGCAAGTTTCCGCTATATCCAAGGTCCGCTAGAGATAGGTTTCAATGCACTAATATTTCTCTCAAAATATGAAAGGTGTAGGATATTCTTATAACTTTTCATGAAACTTTTTTTGTTCAAAGCAAGATAAGCAAGACAACTGAAAAATTTTAAACCGTTCCAAGCATTTCATATTACTTAAAATGCCGGTGGGATGGTGAGGCACAATATTTCAGGGAGGGACAATTCAGAGGGAATGAGGCTGCTCACCTTGGCACGATCAATTGTAGTTCTCTTGGCTACGGGAGTGACGTCCAAGTCCACCTGTCCACCATTATCAAATCCTTTCCCAAACAGTGGCTGACTCAGGTTTTCACTGCTCTTGCGCTCCTTCTTCAAATCTTTCAACATGTTTGAATGCATATGCAACACTTCCTTTGCTGACACAGACATTGTCCTGGCTTGTTGTGGTTCAACCTTATCATCAGTCTTCTTCATTGACTGGAGAAGGTTTCGAGAGCCAATAGTTGGCATTTTCAACTGATCTTGGCTGCATAACAGAAAAATGTAATGATAACATGTAATTAAACACTGGTTAATAAAAATACTGTACGTCCATATACAGTACCTCATAATACTATTATTGTCCATCATTAAAAGGCAGCTCCAACCCATGGCCTTATCCAAATCCACTCCAGACTGCCCACCACAATGACTTAATTCTACACGAGGCTCCGAAAGCCACAGTTGTCATGCTTTGCTTATTATTATTTCTAAATTACCTTGCATCAAACGCATGATGTATGATAATGTCACGGCTTTCCAGATTATCTCTGCATACAATCATGTATGGCAGCCTGTAGTCCTCTCATTCAATATTCATTACATGTATATTTATCAATACAACTTTCATGACTTGACCAAACTTCATGGATCAACCAGTTGTTCTGAATTTAACACTGATTGCACAACTGGGTCTCAGAAATGTCTTTTTACTCACAAGGTTTGACTGGAGTTGGCCAGAGAATCACGCTTCACTTCCGTTTTCACCTGCTTGAGAAGGCTGTCTGCCTTCTGTTGTAGTCCCAGGCTTGACAATCGGTTGCGGTCCTTTTCTATTTGTCTTGAGTTTGGTCGAGATGCAATTGTTCCAAGAGGTAATTCTGCAGCCATCCTCTGAAAGATTTTATAGTAGCAATCATGTTAAGATATGTTTGCATACCCCAGGCTTATAACACAGGGAGACCATTCAATGCCCCATTCCTAAAGCCTCACCTCTCTGAGTGAACCCTTCCCCTTGGCTTTTCCTTTCTTCCCAGCAGCTACATTGACCCCCTGAAGTTCCATCCTCTTGCTGCCTAACTTCTTATACTCTGACTTGAGGTGGTAAATGCAATATTCACATGATCCCATGTTCACAAAAGATCCACAGGTCTGTCCATCCCTTCGTTTTCCTTTGCACCATCCCAGATCCTTAGCTGTACCAATCTCCATTAACTTCTGGGGGTTGTCAAGTGAAAGCGTCACATCTGACGAAGGACCGTTATCACAGCTGTCGCCCATGAATTTGGGATTGAGCAGGCCAACTATTGTACCCACAGGTATCTTCCAATGGTCCTTGTGAGAATCACCAAAGAGGAACAGAGTGACTGTGAAGGAGCAGTCACGCAGGTCACTCAAGCGCCAAAGTGAGTATGTCTTGCCCTAAAAATAAAGGAGTGTGAATAACACAACCTGCAATGCATGTGATGGATACAAAACAATAATTATGAAGTTCAATCATCTAACCTTCTGGGAGACCTTGGGTGGTGCCTTGAATACAATGGTTCCTATAGTGACCCAATCTGCATCACTAACATTCCTATTTGTTTTTAGAGTGAACATTTGGACCATGCGCCGTCCTTCCATCCTTGCTTTCATCAGTTGTGATGACAGCTTGGGATTGCTGTTGAAATTTCAATCTTTTATTATGTCTTTAACTCGAAAAGGGCAGCTATTGATTTACACCTAAATTATGTCTGTAAAAAACGCAGACTGAAAATAGTGAAATGAGAAGCGATGGGAAGGAGAAGGAATGGGAAGGAGGCAGGATTGGTGACAGGGGATCTGATATAGACGACAGGGCTACCCAGAAACATATTGTAAAGACATGTAGGCTCACGTAACCATAATTTGCCTGATGCACTTGGTCCCAGGTGCAGTTGCGACTTTATCTCAATCATTTCAAAAGGAACATGTACATCTGCCGTTACGTATTACAGCAGTTTCACATGCAGGCATCTTCAATGTCCCATGTAAGCCGACTGAATTACTCACCAAATGCGAATTCCTGAGAATGGCTCGTTGTAACAGTCCCCTTGCTCTGATGTCTTATTCAAGGCACTTTTATTTGCAGAATTTTTTTTCCACGAAGCAGTCTGTTGGATCCGCTGAACACTCTTCTCAAATGCACTCGGTGATGGTGTATGAGCTAAGCGTCGCTTCACAAACTTTCCAAATTCATTGTAATTTGGCTCAAGGGGGTTACGGTTATCCTCATCATCTGATGAATCAGTATCCCCCTTGTGGATTATTGACGGGATGTTCTTCTTTGGGGAAGGCACTTTTGGCGAGAAAAGGTCCATGTCCACCTCTTTGAGGCATGGTTTTGGCTTTGATGGTTGACTTGCAGCCTGCTTCTTTGCTTCTAAGGCACGACGCATTTCCTCCATTTTGGCTTCCATTTTCTTCAATTCCAGCTCCATCTGTGCAGCTTCATCCATGCTGTTGGGAAAAACATTGCCACAAATTTATAAATCTGTGCAGATATCCTGCGGCTGTAGATTACAAGATTTTATAACATTTTTTTCTTCTTACCCATTTGTTTCCGTTTCTTTGTTGGGCTGCTGTGCAACTGGCGGCGGCGACTTCTGCTTTGCACTGATCTTAGGTGTTTCATTTTCGACCGATTGGCTTGCTGACAGAATTGACAGCATTTCTTCCAAATCACAGTCATTGTCTGCAAAATTGCAGGGTTAATTAAAACACTCACACATAACATAACAATGGCTCTGTTCTTGTTTGTGCAATAGCCACTAATTAGGCATGCTTACAACAAGTTCAGTAATTAAAAGGTGCAAGAATAGCACTACACAATGAACATTCAGGTTTCATTTACATCTCATGCCTAGGAAGAAAGACCTTTGGAAATTGAGTCATTGTGATTCATGGCTTCTTCACTTTTCAAAAACAAATAAACTCGTTTCTCATAAATCTGATAGCTCATTTACTGAATGCGACTGTGAATTTAACCCTTAAATCCTGCATCGCATGCATCATCATTGAGGTTGTCTTTCTTTCATCTCTAACAGTAATGAATTGTTTTAATTCGCCTTTACGTTCATCATATTTAAAAACAACTGTCCTTTCTCCGCACAAAACGGCTACATATAAACACAAGTTTGCAATACGTCCTTTCCTCCCGGTGTCCTGGCTAGAATTTACTTTTAATACATTCCAAAAATTAACTGTCAACAGATTCTGACATCCAATGGCGACAATAACGGCCGACCGGCTCCAAACAAAAGGGGAGGGCTCAGTATCCATCACGACTAAAATTTCCCCCGCAAAATAATTGCACAAGTCTGAAGCCAGGTTGCCCAAATGGACGGCCATCCTTCCAATGTGCGCACTCACCGCTTCCAAAGTCATCCATGGCTGGCACAAAAATCGGAAGAAGGTGAGAAGACAGCAGCACGAGGAGTCTCCCTCTTTTACAACAAGTCGGCCATGATGAATTATTTGGCGCGAAAGAGGGAGCCACAGAGAGTGGACCATGACTAGAGAGCTTGGAAATCGTTGGAAATAATTGAATGGGTTTGGCGGCCATTAGACTGAGGCCAGAAAGCAACGGAGGGAATAGTGAATTTGCAGCGATGTGGACCGAGCACGGCACGATTTTAGTGGAATAAATTTCGTTGTACCCATTAGTTGATCACAATGTCCACTGCTTGGCATTTTACTGTCTGTTTACAAACACAAATGGACTACAGGCGGGTATCTTCATAAGTAATGTCACCGTTATGACTGCTGATCAACCGGTATAGCCCTTACATTGAAACTCCCAAAAAACTAGATCTGAAGAGGATTACTTAACCTTCAATTGGACAGTGTTATGCAATAATGTGTCAAAATGGGCAAAAGTGAGGTAAGCCCAGGAACATACTACCCAAAGGATCGTACTTCAATCAGTTCAAATTAATCTAGCGAAATCTTCTGCATACTTCTGCCATAACTGACTGAAAAGGACACCAAATTAATTTCACAGTTGTGACGTACAGAGCCCTTTTTCTCAAAACGGTTCTCATGTGGGTTGACTCATTATTGTATAACAGTCACATTTGGATATAAATTTTTCCCAATGTGTATTACCAAGAGCTCTTGGTATTACATTAAGTATGCCGACAATGCAGTATCCAGAGGATTACGACAGTTTAACATGATGGGTGGGCCTAAGATGTAAGACACCGCTAGGTACTTGGCTCTGAAGTGTTTTTTATGCAGCTTCGTACACCCACATGCCCATACTGTTCTAGATAAGCAGGAGAATTTCCCTGCAACGAACACAATCACAGATCTGCTCAACTCTCATTGGTGTACAATGTCCTCATGCAATCGCATGTCGAGCAATAACGCAGCCCTTTCCTGTCATGCTGCCAGTATTCGTCAGCATGGAGAAAACAAGACCAGCCCACAACTCGCATTACAACATTGTTTTAACAAAAATGAACTCTGCAGAATCACAGCTGGAAGAAAGCCTTGGATTCACAATCTAGTTGGATCATACTCATAAAAATCGTATTCGTGCAAGAAAACTCAAAAAAACGTCATTTTGGAGCATGAGTTTTACTTTTATCCAAGCCGTTATTATCCTACACCAAAGTATTTATGCTAGACCATACAATTATAGCCATACCAGGGGGAGGGATAAAAATCACCCAATGTCACTGATTTGTTTTCCATTTCACAGCAGCTCCTTTCACTGGAGAGAAACAAACACACTCAACTTGTACACATATTTCCCAAAAAAGAAGCGTCCATCTAATGAAAGGAACTTTTTTTTTTACCTTCTTTCTTTGTATTTCAAGCACTGGTATCAGACAAGGGAGTCCTTAGCCTTTTTATTGAATGGAATGCCAAAGGCGGTCTCCACAAAATAATCAAGGGAAAAAAACAAAGCAACAGTGGGAGGGATCAAAGCTGTCATTCTTTCATCCTTCACAGCAACTGTAACTGTGAACATGCTTCTCGTAACGTTTTTTAATACATTTCTTGGAACGCAAATATATATATTTTTAGGAGAATTGGGGGGGGGNTGAGGGACGGGTGGGGGGGAAAAAATTGACATCTCAGCTTCTGCACGTGATTGTTTGGGCCGCTCTCCTCATCAAAGCAGCAGCACCAAGGGGGAAAAGTGTGTGCTATGTAGCCAATCAAGCCGCAGGGGTTTACCAGGCAAAAGGAATGCAATGGGGGCAAGGCAACTGGGTACGGGATAAAGGTGTGTTTTTTTTTTTTTTGCATGATTTACGATTTTTTAAAGAGACGCGGGAAGTTTGTGTTTCCTATAGGACACTACTGATCCTCCTCGCCCAGGTCAAGTTTAACCTTGGAGAAGTCAAAGTCCTCTCCTGTCCCTCGGCGGAAGATGTCCAGCACATCCAGACAGGTGGTTTCAAAGTGGGTCGTCGCATCATACGACTTTGAGATAAACACCTGCGAGTCCCGCCCGTCCAGTGTAGGCTCGTAGTAGTCGCTTACACTCACGAATCTATAAGAAGATACGATTATTTGGACCATTAATGACACAGCTCCTTATTCATAAATTGTCAGAAACATCAGATATCATTTAAAACTAATACCTCAATAATCCCTAACTATATAACCTATGTGTAGCTCATCTGCACATGAACATCCACAAACGAAGGACATTTTCAACTCACTTTTGCTTGATGGGTCCAAGCAACTCCAACCCAGGCTTGATCTCTGACTCAGGGTTATCTGTCTCCACAGTAGTGGAAACCATGGCAATGAACCACCCCTTCGCTGCCACTTGATGGGTGTAGCTCACCACTGACACATATATATCTGCAGCAGAAACAGCAAGCCAGTAAAAATACTGATGCCCATAACAACCACATCAAGTGTGTCCTCACCTGACTTGCGCCCAACTTGCTTCTGCGGGATGATGATTTGTGTTGAGAGAGCGTCTCGTGTGTTGCTTATGGGATGGTCAAGCAAGCAGATGCAACGCACCACTTTCCCAGTCTGAAAGAAGTGCACAATTTAGTCATTGACGGTTACATTCTTGCAATTGCTAGATGGGAACTTACCTTGCGTACAGATCCACGCATATAGGATGGATCACAATACACCTGCTTGCACTTGGCCACTTCATCTCCAGAGCGGACTCCAACTACCCTGCCACCATCCATCACAATCTCATCGACAGGCTTGTCAAGCATGTAAGTACCACCATATATGGCACTCAACCTGAGTAAGAAGATGGCCAAATTTTTATTCCAGTCATGAGGTTGTAGTTTTGTACAAGGTTCTGACTCGGAATGTAGAGTAAGGGAATAGTCTCACCTTGCAAATCCCTGAGGCAGCTCTCCAAGCCCATACATTGGGTACAGGTAGGGTGACTTCCCATAGCGAGCCAGGGAATCAGAGTAGAGCTTGATACGGCGAATCGTCTGCAGGGCAGGCTGATTGAGGTAATCATCGTCCCGGTACAAGGCCAGGGCATGACCAGTGAAGTCCTGTGTGTTCTTGTCGAGACCAAATTTGTCATACAGCATGGTCATTGGGTGGTTGTTGGCATCGATCTCCTTCCAGGTCTTGGGGTCCTCCTCACGAAAATCCTGCACATACACCAGGAAGTTTTTGAAGCGACGCTTCTCAAACATGCCCATCAGGTCGGATGCCAAGGCTTCCTTCTCATCTACAGGAACCTGTAAAAGTTTAAAAGGCACGCTATAATACAAAGTAATGCAAATGATGAAACGAATGGTAAATAATTGACATTGGGGGTTACTGTAACATTACAAATACACTGACCTTGGAGATCTTTCCACCCTTGTAGACGTAGCTGCCTTCCACAGATTTGAACTCAAGGTACCGGGTGACACCAGTGTGAATGAGCAGCTTCACCAGCTGACCGTTGGCCATAAGGAACTTGGGAATGAGGTCCACATTCCAGTCCCGTCCCCGTCCATATGACTCGTCTGGTGGGGGGGCTCCGAAACGGGTGAAGAGCTCTTCCAAGGGGGTAATGGAGGCAGACTCACCACCATAGTACTTGTTACGGTCTATGTGCAGCACCTTCTTGCCTGAGACGCTCAGCATCCCACTCAGGATACATTCCTGCAAAAAATATTAGTCAAATATTTTAATGCTGTTGAATGACTGTTGGTGTCGCTGCTAAACCCTTTGAAATATTTTTATTATTATTTTACATCAAACAGTAAAACAGATCTGTAGCTGATACTGCAAACTTGTCAATAACTGAGCAACACCTGCATCTGGAGTTAACAATATCACATACACCCTTCATAAGAGTGGCTTTGTTGAGTATTGACAGTTGGTCAAGTATTGGATGTTAAATGAAAATTTGATTTTGAATAATCCTGCATCACTCTGAATAACCTTTAATGATCCGGAGGAGGGCCATCTGTTATCAATTTTCGCCTGTAACATGATATTCGAACCGTTGCCTTAACGATATCATGCATATGACTATCAAAAGCCACATGAGAGGAGTTTGATAAGTTCGCAGCTCAGGGTTGAGCCTCTCCAGCATAACAATGGAAATGGTTCCAAACGTGTCCGAGGTAAAGGGATGCAAGGCGGATGTGATGGTGCTAAAACATGTTTTGGCTGGAGGTTGTCTGCTTAATTTACGTGTATGTGGTTTTGTGAAGAGGTTGGCAGCACTCCAATTTTGGGGATTGTAGGATACATGCTACATTTTTTTCTTACACCTTCTCATGCGGGTGTTGAGTGAGGTGGAAAGCGTGGTAGTACTTTTATCACTAGTTAACAGGCGTGTAAGCTTACATACACACCATGAGGGATTCTAGTCAATGGATAGTTTTTTGTAGTTTTCATATCACTTTTTCATTTGCTACACTACACTGCATACACTATACACATCCCCCGCAGAGAAAGTTCCACAGTATGCTCACCGATTTCCCTTTGAAAATATGTGTTCAGGCTCAATGAAAATTGAAATTCTGCAGATGGTGAACAAAACCTGCTTTTCCTATTCTTAATGGCACAAAATGAATACAAACGACAACACTTTACAATATCTTCCAATCACAACTGGTGATTTAAGTTAAGACTGAATTAGCCTTTTAAATTGCAAATATTCTGCATAATGAATATTTTATCGAATTCTCGAGCAGGGTGTTTAGTCAAATAGGAAGGTTCAATTTCAGAACCACCACATAATTGAATAATATGGAGAAAAAAAACCTTCAAGAATGCACGTATATTTGCATTTCAGAATCTTACGCTGTGTAGGGGGGGAAGCGTTAAGATGGGTGGGAAGGGAAAAATATCCTGAGAGATACGAAAGTGGAGCTTTCCTTTTTTCATGCCACGATTCGGTCTGATGGACACCAGGAACTTTGCGGTCTCTTTTGCAATGGAAAAGGTGCGCTCAACGTGGTACAAAGCAGGACTTCTCTCCCTATATTTCAATGCGCTTGCTGTAACTATGTAATGTTGAAAGTGGATATTAAGTTCTGATAACATGTCATTAATCACTACCTGTGAGCAATAGTGCAAGTCATGGTTTTCTCCATTGTTCACTGCAATTCTCACGGCATAATCCTAAGTGTAATAGCCACCTGGATGAGTTAATATATGCACATGTATGGCTTTTTTAAAAATGCAGCAGGCCAGTGTTTATAACTGCATTCAACCTTCAGACATTCAATATGTGTGGTTATCTAGTTGCAGATAGGAAGTTGGTAAAATAAGCCTAATTGAAAGGCTGATATGAACTGTGCAAAAATGAACATGTTTACAATAGAAAATTGCCTTTTGTTACTGGAGGCAGTAAAAATCAATATCCCCTTCATAATGTTCCTTATCAACTAAAAATAGCTGACTAATTGAATGTGGGTACTGGTTATCAAAGAAAATTAAATAATTGTATTCAGCTATTTCATTGTGGTTTAAGGTGTACAAGCAGGGTTTGCAGGTGTAAATTTTTCAAAAACCCATAATAAACTTGTACATTGTGCTAGCTTTACTTTAGTGCTACAAACTGTTTTGTGCTCCAAGGATGTATAAAGCAATATATTTTGCTTATTGTTACTCTAGTTGATGATGACTAGAGTATACTGGAATACGGCATGGCAAATAAAATGTAATTGAGCGGAAAACCAAGTAGAAGGGGGTACATCCCGATAAAAATGTCAACTGTGGCAGACCTTGCTTCTGCCCAACACACAGTTGGGGGGAAAAAAGGGGGGGCTGACCCAGAGGTCGGTTGGGAAGGGCATCAGGCTAAATTGGCTGCTAATTATTTCCTCTCGAAAGGGTCTTAGTCCTGAAATTTTGACAAACTCCCCAGGCTCATTACTAGAGCCAAATCCAGTATTTATCCTATTCAAAAATGCAAGTTTCCTGTAATAAAATATCGTACTGATGTACAAAAGTACCATATTACAAGTCAATGTAACATTGGTCCTAGACACATGATTTACATGTGCGACAACTGTCAGCAGTACCCAATAGGATAGCACAAAGTATATGTTCATTTCATAAGCGAACGTGTTATCCTAACCGATCCTAGTGCAACATTGCCACGTCCCTGTTGCAATAATCCTCAATTACAGTACTTTTTACAACTCATGGTGTGTATGTTGTATCATTTTTTTAAAGCATATATTTCTAATTTAACATGGTTCACTTGTATTGCGGACTGCCTCAACAGAGAAATGTCATGACTTGTTTGCTTAGGGTTGTTCCAATAAAGGGTCCGATTAATATGCTGCGTACACATGTCAGTTTGTACTAATGACCTACCAGAACCTGTTGGCCCCACAGCCTCCCAGGGTGTAATACCGGCACACGTCAATCATTCCCCCNTCAACCAGCCCAGGCCTGGCTTCGAACGAGGGAGAGCGATTCCAACAACCAAGCCTACCTTGAGCCCGGTGCCCAACACGATGGCGTCGTACTCCTCATCCATGGTTCACCCGATCGGCTGGAAGCAGACGATGGGAGGGTCTGTGCCGCACCAGTGCCACGCTCGGAGACACACGCAAGGGGATGGTTGGTGGGTCCGAAAGGGTGCAGACCGGCTGTTGTCGGCAACGTCGGTGTCCTCCTTGGCCGAGCGAGGTGGGATGGGTGACGGGGAACGGGGGAGGGAAGGTGGGTGGGGAAGGGGAGGGAAGTGGGGAGTGGGAAGGGCAGGGGGGGGATTAGATCATAGATGGCGCCGGCGCGACGGGAAGGTAGCGGGATCTAGCGACCCTCTTCAGAACCTGTTCAGAACTACCACGTAACTTAATATAGCAGCCGCTGTAGCCGCTGGGGGGGGAAATGTAGCAGTTAATAGCTTCTCAGGCATTGGCAGTGAAACTACTGAAACATGCTCAATTTTGCATTATCAGAACTAGTGGGCTAGCTAGTAGGTATGAACCGATCATAACTGTTCCGTTTCATGAGACATGTACAGATTCATGAGACATGTTTGCAGATTGGCACTTGGCAGTCAGAAATAATAGTTAGCAGGCACTAGCTGTTATCGGCTGTATGCTATATAATATAATAGTTACATAATATAACTCCAGATCGCAGGCGTATCCTTCTGCTTACTTAATTCGATTAGCTGCTACTAGATGGAGAGATTAACAACTTTGGTCGTTAGGTACGGATATTGAATGTAGATGGCGGGACATGCTGCGTTTCGGCACGTTTGTCGATAAGGGAAATATGAGACCGTATTTTTGTTTAAAATCATTTTAATACAGTTGAATCCGGATGTAACAGACTTCCCGCGGGGTGTAGTCTGTTACAGCCAAATTGCAAATTTTGCAGAGAATACACAGTTTTCTGTTTTTTATATGCCTATAACGCAAACTACTGCATACTGCTGATTAATGAAATCCGTAGCTCACCCAAATATCATGCAGGGCAAAAAAAAATAATAATAAATAAATAATGCTATTTTCTACTCCCGTCTCCTCCTTGCCAAATATCGAAGAAAATGCATCATTTTTATTTTTTCGGCACGTGCAAAGGAGAGCCTAGGTCAGTGGCAGATAGGAAAATCACAGACGATCCAGTATGCAATACTTTACTAATGTGGGAAATTTAGCCAGGTAATCTATAACAGCATATTTTCCCACTGAGGGGCCAAGAAATGGTCTGTAACATGAAAGTGAGTCTTTTATATCAGGAGTAAAAATATACGGGGTCTTGTGGAAGTATGCCGGGATCAGCCATTCGAGTCTGTTATTGCTGTTATATCCAGATTCAACTGTAATATTTAAATAAATGAGCTGTCTGGAATAAGAGGCAGTGTAAATTACCACCTGTTTTGCAGGTGCTGCAATATGGGGTTTTGTAGGACACATTAATGGTCGAATGTGATAATTCATTTGTGCTAAAAATACTTTCATTTTAATGTTGGTTCAACATTGTAATACATGACCTCTTAATGCTAAAAAAACAACTAAATGCATAGATTCAAGTAACAATAAAATTACAACTTGGACGAATTAGTTTAAATGTTGAATGTTTTAAAAACTTGCAATGTCTTAACCGTTGAGATTCTCTACTATAAAAATATATAAAAAAATTACTCCACCCGTGACCCTTTTGCAATGCTGCCTTTTTAGCTGCCACGATTGTTTAAAATCCTCTCGAGATTCATTTTTGCACTGCTGCCAGCAAAAGGCACTTTCACCCCCCTTTCCTGATAAGTTAACCAGAAAATTGTAACTAACACATGAAAATGGACGGAATGTTGCGAAATCACCAGCCAAAGATTGCGATGCTTGCTGCAAGCAGCAGAACACAAGGGCTGGAAAATGCTCCGCTGGTGGCAAAGTTGAGGACCTTTGGATCTCCCATTTGGAATTCCCATGCTGGCGAGGACATCTTTCCGTCGCCTCCTTGAGAATAGGCCAGGACACGAAGCATGTACACTTTTCCTGGAGTCAGCCCAGTCACACGCACCTCCAGCTTGTTGCCTATGGCCAGCTTTGTATCGTTGGCCGTTGACATGTCCTGGTCACTCTCCCAAACCCGCACCTGCACATGACGAAACATTTACAAAACTGGCAATGTAGCATTTGATCTACGGTATTTAATATGCCATCTTTTAATGGAGATATGAACTGTGCACATAGCACAGATAGGCACTCCTCTGGTAATTAGTTAGTAGTGTAATGCAGTGTGAACATGAACAACTGACCTTGTATCCAATGAGCGGTTCTTCCTCTATAGTGGGCGATACGTATCTCCATGTCACTACCACAGTAGATGGATTTTCTGCTCTTACCACCACCGCAGTTGGTTGTTTTTGCGGTGCTTTTTTAAACGTTCGTTCTGAAAAGCAAACCAAATATTGCCTTACTGTCACCAGAGTACATTGTACATTTTGCAATAAAATATACAGCAAATTCTGCACACAAAATAATGCCTACAAAGTGGGATTTGATCAGCTCAGGCTTGTTATATCATTCAATAATTACGACATTTTCAAAAAGGAGTACATCCTATAGTCCACAAGGTACATTAACATTGAAAAGTTGAGAGCAGTGATTTCCAGCGTTCGAAACTTAGTCGTATAAGCAGGTCGCCAAGTGGTGTCTGAAACCAAGGTGTGGTCGTCAAAACTGAATGTCTAATAGCCATTCTTGTTTTACACATTGTCACTTTTTAAATGCCGGTATTATATTGTTAATTGGGCCCAACAAAAACCACAGGGTCACCAAGAGCTTCGGCAGGAAACAAATTGAATATATGGGACCAGAAGCTCAGCAATAATAATTAGTTTACTATTGACAGAAATTCAATTTTGGGAGGAAAAAGCTGGTCGCCAAAAGTGCCGACTAGATATCTTACTTCGATGGCCAACTGATAATTTTAAGTCACAAAATGCAACTGATGACAACAGCTAATTTTGAACCCTGGTGACTTCACGTACCAAATGAACGAAATCTATGTTGGTAGAAATGGAGAATTGAACATGTGATGCTCTGAATTAACTTCTGATACCTCATTAAGTGCCTTACCTAAATATCGTTCACTCTCTGGCCCAGGACCAGCTGCGTTGTATGCCATCACCCGCACCCAGTAATAAGTGTCTGGCTGCAACCCAACAATGAGTGCCCATGCATGGGTGTTCCGACTTAGCAGATACAGAGCAGAGTCCTCTGGCTTGTCCTGCAGCCAGTACTTGAGCCTGTGTCCAATCAGCTTTCCTCTGACCTTCTCTCGGGTCTGGTCAATAGGCAACCATGACACTCTAAGTGCTGTTGAATTGTATTGCCTTGAGGACACCTGGGCAGGTGCAACTTGCGGCATGTCCTCTGCACTGTAAATCTTGGCACTCCTTGACACTGGTCCAGGTCCCAGGTCATTCCAGGCCTGCACTTTGACCTCATACAAGGTGTAGTAGAACTGTGACTGTACTCTGACATTAGCCAATCCCTGGTTTCCCTGGTGCTTGAGGGTCTGGTTTTGAAACTCGCTGTCTTGGTCACCTTCAGCACGACGCCAGAATATGTTGTAATATATCCCTGGTGCATTCTGGTCTTGCGGTGGCAGAGGATCCCAGGTAATAATGAGGTCACCAGTTTTCCCACCTCCACCACCAATATTTTTAGGTGGCTTTCCAGGTCGGGCTGGTCGAGTGTTGTATTGAGGGGATGCAGTTGAGGGAAGGCCATAGCCATACCAATTCATAGCTTTAACACGGAATTCGTATGACGACCAGGGAGACAGCACATCCTTCAGGACTGCCTCCTTACGACCAGTTAAGCGATCCACTTCCCTTGCAATTACATCTGAAACACAGATCACAGACACAATTAAATGACGTATTGGATTAAGCACATTCTTAATTCACATGTTTGCGTTTTAATATGCTTTTGACAAAACAAATCACATTACTGGAATAAGCACTATTAGAATTACCCTCTTGATTCACTTGCTCTAGCAATAAGTTGAGAAATTTCATCACAGGAAGAAACGTGAGAACCTCAAGAAAACCCACAAGAACAGGGAGAGAACCCAAGTTTGCATGTGAGAAATTCCTCTGCACAATGCAGGGATCAAACTTGGGATCCCATAGGTGCAAGGCTCTGGTGCTAATCCCTACACTGTCCAAGTCTAGTCTAATAATATTAGTCTACCTCTCCAAATAATTAAGCTGCAGATCAGAGAAACGCACTGAAAAGGCTTACTTTCATCCAAAACTCGCCAGGTCTGGTTCCAGTTGGTCCGTCCCTCAACTGTGTAGTAAATGATGGGCCTTCCATTGAGCGTCCCATCAGTCCAGTGCACAGTGGCAGACCGAACTGAGAGATCAATGGCTTGAACACCACCTGGTGGACCAGGAGGCCCCTCCACTATGACTTCCGTATGGGCCGTGGCCTTCCCTACCCAAGTCTCCACCGTGCAGTCATAATCACCACTTTCGGCATACGTTGTATTGATGATGTACAGAGTACCATCCACATCACTCTGCAATGAAAAAAGCAACGTATGAGGTTCCACTCGCACAAGGGTAATTCTTCCGTAACTGACGCAACATTTGGAAAGGGCTGCATTTATATTTATTGCAATGGCAAATGTCAATGGAAAGGGAATTTAAAATTATTCCCATGTGGCTGCCTCTAGGCAGCTTATTGCCATATTTTTAGAAGGGATCCACCTTCGAAGTTCATCAAAATCATAATGAAACCACTAAATATTTTCCCATGCTCCCTGAGAAAATTCAAATTCACAGATGACATCTTACGCTAATTTTACATCTCTTTGAAACATTTATTTGACTGGCTATTAAATAACAAAACATTACAAAATTTAAGACTTACGATGAAGTATCGTGGATTATCTTCCGGCCTGATTCGTATCCCGTTGTGATACCAAATCATGGCCATGTCCAGTGACTCCTCAGCAGTAGCCTGGCAACCTAAGGTGAGCCTCTGGTCCACAGAAGTCACCATCCTGGGCTGAGGGTATCGGATCAGCTGTGGTCCCCTCAGAACGACCAGCCTGCCACTGCTCTGGTCCATTCCGTACAGGTTCTGTGCCTGGCAGATGTACGTTCCCTGGTCATCACGAGACACTGGGCTGATTATTAGGTTTCCATTAGGGAGTATGCGGCGTCGACCTCCTGACCCAAGGACATTTCCATCTTTTCGCCAGGTAAAGGTAGGGCGAGGGGCAGCCTCCGGATTGCACAAAATGGTCACGTTTCCCCCCTCTGCTGCCAAAGTCTCAGTCTCCAAGGGATGCTTCAGAAACGAAGGCTGCAATGCTGTAGGATAAAAATTACTTATTAAAAATGGTTTCATTGAAAGCTTCTCACCTGGTATTTCTAAGGGGAAAACATTGTCTCTTTCCTCCACAATTATCATGCAGAAACTTCAGTTATTGTTTAATATGCATTTGGACACCTATTCACACCACTGACTAGCACTTACTTAGGACCCGGAGCTGTCCAGAAGAATACTTGGCACCCAGGGAATTGTATGCCTTACACTGAATCATGGCTGGATCTCGATCTGGATCCAGTTCAGACAATGTCAACACATTGTCCTGTATTCTATACCTCCTTTGATCCTACAACAAAGAGAACCAACATTTATACACTTGCTCATATTAAACACAAGCAGTTGCTTCCTTACCTGGTAATGCAATTCATCATAAATAATTGGAACCCCATTTCGTAACCACACGTATGAGACATCTGGGATTCCAAAGGCCTCGCATGTCCAGGTTACATTCCCGTCCTTGTCTGCAATGCGGTCTCCCAGAGGGATGGTGAAGATAGGCTCTGACTGGATGCTGAGAGTAACAGAAGCCTCAATGGATACTTTGTGATTGTAAGCCCTGCAGATGTATTCTCCTTGGTCCTCCACTTTCACATTGGGAAGTATCATCACCCGGTTGTAATTTGTAATTATTGAGCCACGGGGAAGGTCAGATCCTCGCCGAGTCCAATTGTAGACAGGTACCGGGCTAAATAATTTAGAAACATCAGTTAATTCCTCCACTGGACAACAGCAAAAAGGTTTTCCTCTATCTCTACAAAAATACTTGAATCACAAAATCTTCATCGCAAGAGCCACACCACAATGAAATAGATCTTGTCACTCGCTTTTAAAACCAGCAAGTTTCTTTCACACACATTCTTAGGGCTACAGGCTGAAACTGAACGGCAAACCAAATGTTTAACTATTAAGAAGCAAGACTCACTATCCAAATCCGACGCATTCCAACCGAACATCTTGTCCAGCCCGAGGTGACTCTGGGAAGGCCTTAGGGAAGTTATTGGGGAATTTCAGCTGCTGATAATTTGCTACAAATTTGAAAGACATGTGTGAAAATACAATGTCAATGACATCTTCCTACAGAAGAAAAGTCAGTGATGCTGCATGGATCACATCTCAAATAACAATAAATTCTCTTACAGTGTGGCAACACTTCCAGGTTGAAGAAAGGTCCATTTCTTCCCATGTTTGATGCAGTGCTCTGGACATTGCAGCTGTACCTCCCACGGTCAATGTTATCCAGGGAGCTAATGTACAAGTTCCCATCGTAGGACACAAACGTGCGGGGATCCTCCTCCACTAAGTTGGGGAAATAGTCCCTTGCCCAGTAGTACAGCACATCGGGAAAATGTTGCGGAGGGTCGCAATATATCGCCTTTCCCCAGTTCTGGTTGCCCACCTCAGTCGACCTCTTCAGGTTGAACTCTCCAATGTACCCAAAGCTAAGCTGGATACTCTCAGACACTATTGCACCATAACGGTTGGCAGCCACACAATGGTAGTTTCCTCTGTCCTTCTTTTGGTCTGGATCGTGGATGATGAGGGTTCCACCACTCAGAGTGTACCTGGGGTTTGGGAATGTGAAGAAAACTTGCAATAATATGAGCAGCAAACTATCTTCCCAAGATCTGATGTCAATTCACAATAGGAAGTTTTCAATATCCAGCAATAATGGGGAGACGGAGTGGCGCCGCGGTAACGCGCGCGCCCACGGAAGTTAAGGTCCCGGGTTCAATCCCCACCCGGGGTTCCCACCTTCTTTCGTGCAGAGTTGGGCCATCTCTGGCTTCGTTTCGGGTGGCAATTTCCGGCAGACTAAGCCACCCGGGGGAGTTCACAAAATGACGATTAGGGACATTGCACTTGCACTTTGCACATCCCCTCCCACCCACCCTTGGAGCATACTAATTAAGATTCTTCTTAAACTCGCTCCAAAAACAATTCCAAAGGTGGCAACCCACCCCCCCTAAGGAGTAGTATAACTCCCCCCGTGGGGTAATGAAAAAAAAAAAAAAAAAAAAATCCAGCAATAATTGCTTGAAAGTGATCCACGGCAAGCCATTAAAGAAGCAGATTATAGTAGGATACTACTGGTCTTCGTCTTGCAAGGCAATGCAATTCATAAGGTGTTCATGCAAGTGTACAGAAAGCTGGTTGTAAACGTATTCAAAGATGCTTTCAATTAAGAATTCAAAAATATCATTGGCGAATAAGGATTTTCTGCCGAACTATTTTTCTTCTACATTAACAATAAGCACAGTAAATTTCCCTTTTTTCCCCCTGGGAGTTTGTAATAATTTCACTACTCACCTTGGGTTTGATAGTGGATCAATTCGCCGAGCAATAAGACGGTCATCATCAAATTCCTCTTTTAACCACTCGTAGGTAGGAGTGGGATATCCACCTGCTAAGCAAACCAAGTTGACGTAGTTTAACTGTTGGTGTCTGGACAAATCATACACCACTGGAGTGGGCTGCCGAATAAAGAATGGTCCTCGCTGAATGTACCGGGGATCAGTCACTATCTGACCATAATCCGGACCCCTGTCATCATCATCCACCAGTATAAGGGCCAGCTCGCGTCTGGGAACTTCACAGATGAACAGCCGAGGAAAGTCACCCGTCACTTTGAGCAGACCCCAGCGGTTTTCTTTATCTGAGAAGCTGTAGCCCAGGAAGTCCTTTCCACTAATGGCAGCTTGGTCGTCCAGAAAAGCTGGATCCATGTTGACCAATTGGGTGCTGTCCCGAGCATTTATCCAAGCACCAGGACCACGCTGGCGGATCCCAACATACCATATGCGGTGCTGAGGATCTATGCGCTGCAGGTGATTCACTAAAAATGCATGCTCATCGAGGCTCTCCAGGGACACCAGATCAGCATTGTAAGCCTGGAATTGTGTTTTTTGGACATATTAAATTATGAACAGCACCAATTCCTAGTTACCATCTTTTGATGTGTGCGAGTAACAAGCTGTACAAAAATCAACCAGCCAGAGTATATTTCATTGAAAATGCTTTCATAAATATGGGCTGTTCATATAAAATATAAAAATTGTTGCCATCATCATGCCATTGAATGCATTGAGGCTGGTGCATGAGTGTCTAAAAATGCACAGTACATAAATTGTGTAATGCAGGTGAAATGCAAAAAATTACTCATAGTGAGAAATGTGTCATCAAATTACTACTACTAACGAAACCATCCTGTTCAAAATGGGCAACATGGGCAGACACTAATATCAGCGTTTTAAAAACAAGATGACTCATAATCGGAGATTCAGTGATTTTCAACCTCCCAAAAACAATCATTGCCAAGCTCAACGAGAACAATTTATGCAATTATTGTAGTAAGACAGGATCTACCATATTAATTACCAAGACATCGGGGCAAGCTCTGAATGTCGAACAATTCCAAATTCAGCATAATACGATGCTGAACATTAATCAGCATGATTTTTCTTTTCTTTTCCCAAGTTATAAGATCCCATTGTTTTAATATGTTGCAATGCTTTTGTGCGAGAGAAAACTGACTCACACTTTTAATCTACAGAAAGGTGTGCTGCCAGAGCCCTAATCACTAATTGCTGTAGAAAATTAACACAAAATTGACTCCACTTACCACAGCAATTTAACTTTTTGTAAAAAAATTCCTAACAAACCACACCTGTGCCACAAGAAGCCATCCCGTCACCTAATTGGCAATTAATCCAACTAAATGCAACTGTGGGCACCTGTAATATCTGAACGTTAACATAATGGTATGTTATGACATTATGGGCCACGTTTATGTACTGTATACACATATGCAACAGCAGTTGTAGAGTTGCATACCCCTTTCACCTCGCTTTTTACCTGGTCTGGGTTGCACCTGTACTTTATTAACATCCCCCCTTCCCTGGCAATGATGACTAAATGTGTCAGCATAAGTCTGTCCACTCAATCCACGCAACAAAGTGCAACCCTCGAAATAAAAATCCCCCTCCGTAGTCGCTCACCCTGCAGTTCCTCCTGGCTCCTTCCCAATCCCTCTGCGGACTTCGGATGAACCTGTAGCATGCGTCCAGGTACTCCACCCAGTACCTGGGACACTTGAGATCCTCATCCAGCTGGTCCTGGTACCTCTGTGCGCCAGTGGATCCCACCAGGAGCCAGTAGAGCAGCAGCACCCACCAGCCCTCCATGCCTGTCCGCACCTGCCTGCGAGGATCAGAGGGGGAATAATGACAAGGTGTGGCCACCCTCTGAGTCATCCACAGGTGTCCCAACGGGGAAGGGGTGTTCCCGGCAAAACACGGGCGTTGCCTCCTCCTCCTCCTCCTCACCTGGTCCCTCAAGAGCAGGGCCTCGCCGGGGTCTCACTGGACGGACATGAGACAGGGAAACGCCATCGGGAGGTCGCTTGCTTGATGCCACACCTTGATTATTACCTTGTTTGTTTGGGGTGGCGGCCGCACGAATGGGGCCACGGGAAGGATAGGCTCGCTCCGACAGCTCCCACAACTGGCGTAGTGCAAGTAGCGGCTACTTTCGCACCTAACATGCACCTGCTGATTTTAACTACTGCGCTTTTTATATCCAGCTGATAGATTAGAAGGCTGGATGCGAGTGCCTCTTTGCGTTGCATGCATGGAGAGAATAATTCCCAAAATCCCAGAATAATATTCGAGAGAGGGCATCAGATATGGCGGAGGGAGGGGAGAGGAAGATGCCCCCTGCGAGGGACTGGGCCTGGTGCTTCATCCCTAGGAACCCTCACACCCGACCGGTGAGGACTGGGGGTAAAGCCTAGTGACCTTATGACCTGGTTTGAACGAGGGTTCGAAGTTCTGCACGGCATCGAATAAACAGCAGAGTTTCCAATGGTCAGTCGGTCTGGGTCAGTGTCGCGTGACTAAGTTCCTCTCCTGACGGGATATGACAAGTGTTACATAAAATAAATGATCTGTGGTACAGTTATGACATTATGGTAGCCACAGGCAAAGTAAGGTCATATTCTCACCAAATTGACAAATCATGTAGTCAGACACTTTGAATAATTTAGCCCGTGATAGGCCTCTAGAATTATTGCTAAAGTTCCCGCTGTATTCATTGCCTGCGCTGCTGATCAGTTTTGATAGTCGGAGGCCTTAGAAGACCCATGCAAATATTCAAGAGATCCTCTTTCTAAACTACCCCACCGAGGGACCAAACTCAGGATCTGGGAGATGGAAGGATGGCTCATTTATCACTACAACACCATGCTGGCCTCTCAGATGCTTAAGCTCATATAATATTTTTATTTTTTCAGTTTAAGGAATGAAAATAATTTTTCTTTCAGCCTCCCAAGAAGTCTTACAGCTACTATGACACACCAGATGGCCACGATTGCTTCCACAAGACCTGGTACCTCTCCAAGTATGGAGCCATGGCAGGTAAAACCTTTATGATGTTACACGATTTTACGTGGTTGTATTAATGCAAATTAAGAGAAAGTCTGAGATTTTCCTAATATTTGCTTAACTGGTCCTTAGCCCTTTGCACATTGGAGTAAACGGTTTTTGGCATTTCAGGTGGAGTCTGGGCCATGTACGATGTCCTGTTCTACTCGCATCCCCAAGGGTACTTCCAGACTGCAGCCCGAGTGGGCTACAGCGTTCTCCCATTTACATTAGCTGCTGGCACCTTTGCTGCCATGACATGTGTGTCTACATCACTGCGGGGAAAGGATGACCCTTTGAACTACATTAACGGGGGTGTAGCAGCTGCCAGCATCTTGGGAGCATGGAGTTAGTTGGCATTTTTTAACATACAGATATTATAGTTCACCCTGGCATGCAAGTATCATAAACATTGGGTGGAATTTTGGTCCCACTGCTAGTTACTGCTAACTTAGCAGCACCAGTGTTGGCAATGGTACTGCTAAGTTAGCAGTAACTAGTAGTGGGAAGAAAATTCCACCCATTGTTATTTTCTTTTGAAACCACCTCTCTTCAGTTACTGTAGACATCCTGAAACACGTGTTAACTGTAAGTCTCCTGTAACGGATCTACTTTGACTGATTTTTTTCTTTCGGACAGATGTCTCAAAGTGCAACAATCATTATTTGGACACCTTTTGTCGCTCATGTACATTTTCATGCTCCAAAAGGATGTGCTGCTTCGCTATAAAGCATGTATTTTACAGAGCGCAGCATCATGTTGGGATTTGTTGGTGCCATTGTCCTGGGAAGTGCTGGTGCCATTAAAAAGTTTCAGAAGATTGAAGGTTGGGACTTCTACAAAGAAGGACGGGCCAGGGAGTACACGACAGTCTTTGTGGAGAAGCATAACTACACCCTGTTCAAGGATGGAACTCGGGGCTGGACCACCGGAAAGGACTGAGCAGTTTGTCACCTACAAGAGGTTCTCTTGTAGCAGTTGTCTAGGACAAGCATGTAGTATGGGTTCAGTTTGTACAAAAGAGACATGTTAATAAAAATTGTGACTCAGTAGCAGATCTCTTGAAAGTCTGGCATGACCACAAATTGAAGAATTTTCTAGACCACTCGTCAAAAGCTCACAGAAATTACCATGCAACCCCAAGTGCAGAAAGCTGGTCATACATGACATGTTGGGATTACGTATTGCTTTGTTAGTTTACGAGATTTGAAAGAGGGATGAACAGTTATTTCTGACATGATACAGCCATTTCAAGGGCAGGAACCATACTGGAATTGACCTGGAAGGCACTGAGGGAAACTATAGGTCTTTGCATGATTGTTTATCCTGACATGGGGGCAACAAGCATGACACACTGGCAATGCTAAAAGCCTAAATGTTAGGATGAAGATGCAGCACTTGCTATCTGACCTTGAGGCTTCCCTGTTGGAGCCCTCAACCAATGAGTGCAAATCTTGTGCCAATATAGAGCTCCAATATGGCTCCCTGGAGCGGGGAATTACACTATAGTACCTCACTGAAGAAGTGGCATGTGATAGGTCTTGATTGATGTGATGATGGAGGAGACAGCCCAAGCAAGAGTGGTTCAAGGGATGGAGCATGGGATGGATGGTCAGACTAGTGGATGTGACCACCGCGCTGCAGAAAAATGTCAGTAGTCAGTTCATTCACCAAGGGCATGCCAAGGGTGTATGCAGGCACACTGAAATTAAACAGGTTGTATCACATTGATACGTGACTTACTTGGTAAGGCCAATAAACATCGGACCTTCATCGCAATGAAGTATTCCTTAACTGACTTGTTCAGTCCAATCATTTGCCGATATTTCCACTTGCAGAAGCTAAGAAAGGGTATTAATCTTTTGATGTTAAACATACAAGATTAATGGTCTCAAGGTGTAATGCTATTCATTGGATATCGAGCAGCAGTAATATGCTGAGTAGCGTAATAACTTGTGACTCCTACAGGAACTTTGTACTACCATAATTTTTTTGTTCCCAATAGTGAATGGCAGTGTGGATGAAGATGAAGATGAAGATGAGCTAGTGCCGATGGCAGAGAAGAGAAATGTGGAGGAGGAGGAAGCTAGATGGGCCAGGTTTGGTCTCATGCCAATCTATAAATGCAATCAAGGTGAGTTCACTGTCAAGATTGCAAATTAGAAAAGCTGTAACTGCTGTTGTATAATAGGAAAATCATGAGGGAACCTTCCTCGTTTTCCTTCAAGAATATAAAGAGGTATGTTCTTCCTTTAACAGAACTTCAAGAAAATGCTGCAAATATGATGCGTCTGGTATTTGCTATGTACAACAATAATGAGGACTTCTTCTTTTCTGTTGTCAATTCCATTCCACACTTCCTCTGGCGATTTGCTATGGTGATGAATAACCTAGCCATCAACATCCATTGGCAAACACCATTGCATGTACGTTAAGTATTTTCAAGTTAATTTCAAATATTGAGGAGTCCAGTGGAGTCCATTTCTTAGGAGGCTTCCCGTTTTATGGTTAGTTCTCCAGTTTAAACTGATAAACCATACTTCTCTTTTTTTCTTTTAGCTAGCTGTGGCTATGGGATCTGTAAATATGATAAGGGAGCTCTTAAAACGTGGGGCTGACCCGACCTCGCTAACTCACAACACATACGCCACTGCATCAGACCCGACCATCTTACACTGTGCGACATTACGGACACTGGTTGATAAGCTAAAGTTTTTGCTGGAAGAAGGGGTATGTCCTGTGGACTTGACCGGCTGTGATGGAAAAACCTCACTGCATGAGGCCATAAGTGTGGGTTCCTTAGAAATGGTTAAGCTTCTACTGGACCATGGTGCAGATCCAAGAAAAACAACTGCATCACATAGAATAATGACCGCAGGTCTTGAAGCATTATTTCCCACCGTTGAGAACCATCAGTGGAACTCATTAATGTTGGCAGCTGCAGATGCCCAATGTGAAATAGTTGATCTTCTACTTGAAAACCACTTTCACGATGGCATTAACATGACTACAAATAATGGAGCTACAGCATTGCACTGTGCAGTCAGGTGTGTAACTGTAAAATTATAATGGGGACTCTGTGCTTCACCTCCTTCCTTTAACAACCACTTTCAGAGGTGATTTTAGTGTCATTTTAACATTTTTTCTTTGAGTATAAGGACTTCAGTGTAAGCAACTTACCTTTTTCCTCGTAGACTGTGTGACTCAGAATCACTGGACAGTCGGAGAGCCACTCTTCAACTCCTTCTGGACCATGGCGCTGATCCCAACGCCCAAGTAACAAGCAATGGCTGCACTCCTGCACATGTGATCCTTCAGGATACTAGTTTCACTGAGGATGTCAGGTTGAATCAGGTGCTGGACACCTTGGCACTGCTTCACCACTGGAAGGCAGACTTCAGCATTCAGGACATGTGTGGGAGAACGCCCCTCCACTTGGCTGTGGCCTCGGGGTTCTGTCAGTACGTGCAAGCCCTGCTGACGTATGGAGGCAGGAATGAAAAGCGAGACAGGGATGGAAACACACCACTATTACTGGCAGCTCTGCATGGGAATTCTGACACCTTTGATCTGCTGATGCAGAGTGAATCGTTTGATATGAACACCCATGTTGTAAGTTCTTTGAATATTTTAACAGGTGGAGACCATGTCAAGATTTAGAGATTACTAAGAAAATGGTGATACCTGAAGGTATAGTACTACATGTCCTGAACTTGTCTTCCTTTAGAATTCTTGGGGACACAACCTGCATCATGCTGCTGTCTTGGGCTTGCATGTAAATCCAAAAGGAGCGAGCATTATTATGAATTGTGTCAATGGCCAAATTGACCCGAAAGAAGTGGATAAACAAGGAAGGACACCCAATGATTATGCTCATCATGTTGGATTTTTGAATGACCTGGACATCACCAAATATGAACAAAGAGAGTCATCCAAGAAAGACGATCCAAATATATTTGACCTAATTCGAAGTTGCCCTGACTACAAACCCAGTGAGAATGAGACATATGATCCGGCAGTGTGCAGTCATTACCTTCTTAGGCTCTCTGAGCATCGAAGACTTGGAAAAATACACGATGACCCAAAAATGTGTGGGCATGAGCGATGCCTTGTGGCCAAGCAGGTATACACTATGATGACATCTCTTTGGTCAACTCGAATCACTATAAATTTTTTAGTACTGCAGTAATGGGCTGTGTACTGCAAACAATTGGAGACATCCATTACTCATATCCATTTGCAATTGCTCCTTACTGTTGCAGGTATATGACACAGTAACCAGCCTTCTGAGGTGTGCATGTGAAGTGGACCAGCGCTTCAAGGGAGAGCTGCTTCGGACAGGGAGCATCTATGAGGGCTTCCGACTGGATGCTCCAGATGAGTTTGACCTCATGTATTCATTGGAAGAACTGACTAGTGCACTTACTGTTCGGAGCAGTGATGTTCCTGGATTTGTGTATGTAGAAGTGGCGGAACCAATGAGGAGTAAATACCAGGATCTTATTGACGACCATAACTTACTGAATGCTCAGAAAGTCAAAGAATTGATGGTCCGACTCGTATGGGAGGCTGCCAACCCAGAAACATGGAGCCTTTTGCCTGGACTGCATGCCAGTTGCACCAAGTACCACAAGAATTGTGCTGTTTGCAAACCTATGGTGAGAGACATTTATTTTTTTGTGGCCGTGCTTTTGCTGATCTGTGATACCCTGCAGGTGGATTACACATGTCCTGGAATCCAACTTCAGCTGATTTGGATCGGCCAGGAGTACAAGTGGCTTGCAATAGATGTGGATGTTATTCCCACCCTGAAAGTTGAGGGATGGCCAGAGGAAGCAGTTAAACCACAAAACGTAGACTGCTCATTCTACTACCTGGTGATTATTATTTTCAAAATATCTTTTGAGAATCATACAACTTATCCCATATTTTCAGCCGAGGGATTTTTCATTCTAAATGTGTCATTCTTCATGATGTATACTCCAGCTTTGAGCTTGAGCATGATTTGGTACTTGACATTTGTAGTTTCATTGAAATGTCTTATTCATATTAATGAAATAATGATCATTATATCGATACAATTATTAATGATAATCCCAAACAAATGACTTTTTGTTGTAGAAACTGAATATACACTCGCAGTTTGATGCTGATCATTTTCTCTGAATTTAATGCAGGTGCCAAAATCTGAAACCACCAATCCACTGCTGTGGCGTTTGTCTTTTTCACACCAAGAGATGCAGATACTTCGCAGCCTAAACTATGAAACCCAGCATGCCTGCTACGCTATCTTAAAGATCCTGAAGGAATGTTACCAAACCATAAATACTCTCCACACATACGTGATGAAGTCACTGTTATTCCAATCGCTAGATCAATTCAAAGACGAATCAGATTGGTCCCCAGATCAGCTGGCTTTGAGAGTGCAGCATATCCTCCAGATCTTGTTGCAGACAGTGAGTAATGAGAAGGAATCGATTCCATCCTACTTCCTACCGAATTATCATGTTACATCAGACGGTCGCCACCAATGGAAACAGGCTGTAACAATAGGATTCTTCAAGTCTGCAATCAAGTCCATGCTAGATGATTTGGAGCTGTTGGGGAAGGGAGAAATGTGTTGGCCTGTGAAAATGGATGCAGCATTGGAGAGTCCTGTTAATTACAGTGACACTGATTTACAAGATTTCTCAAACAGTCATGATGTTGATGATGATTATGATGATGGGTTAGTGTTGATTGACACTGATGGTGTGCGCTTGGTAGTAGGTACCCCTACTACACTTGAGGATGATTAGCGCAGGAGGCCTTAACTACTCCAACCAGTCGGAGTGGACCGAAATGGTTCAAAATTGCCCGCTAGGTAAGAAAGACACCACCTACCTCGGGTTCCAAGACTGAAGCTCAAACCCCCTCAGTGGCGGAGATCAGCTAAAGTGCACAGGGGGAGCAATAATCTATAAGGTATATGAGTGTCCGGGGATCTGCGTCCACTATTTCCAGGGTAATAGTAGAGATTTCACTGTACTGTATTTGGTGATTTATTTATGCAGTATCTTACACACATGAAAGTGGCAGTAACAACTGGACAGCAATGGGCATTGTTATCACATAAACCCTCACATCATCAGCAGCTGATAGGACAATTCTTCAAAATTGCACATAACTTAGTTTACTCTTGTTGGCTGACTTACCTGTGGTTGCACCAACAAAATTACCGGTCCGATAGCTCCTAATGGACAGATAGGTAGACCTTTTAACATGTGCTGTTGGTCTGTTAGGAGCTATCGGACCGGTAATTTTGTTGGTGCAACCAGGCATTAGCCTCAGCTGTTGGTAACTTTATGGTGAGCCTTTGGAATATTGTACACTAATTCCTTTTGCCTTGGCCCACTCTTGCAAGGCATTTTTGGCATCGTTTGCATTTGACTTGTTTTTGCAGTAGACAAAGACTACATGCTCTTCATACCTGGTAAAGAAGTTGTTTATAAAATAAAAATATTAATGTGGACAAAACATTGCATGCATAATGAAGGAAAATTAGTACTTCTTTGGTAATGTGGATGGGAAATCACATTCTGTCAAGTACGTTGCAATGTTTTCTCTGTACTTGCTGAAAAACCGAGCCCGAAAGATTGGGTTCTCATTATTGTTCCCATAGTCAAAGTGACCTGAAGTGACAACAAGGTCATTTGCTTGGAAGTTGACCTCAATATCTCGCTTGACTTTTTCTGCATCCTGAATGTAAACAAAAAAAAAATATGTAGGGCTACTGGACAACATTATGATTCAACTTACTGCAATAAAATGTCCCTCTCAAACACTAACCTCCATTTCTTCACTCTCCATCCGAAACTTTCCTATGAAAGGATAGAACTGCCTCCTCTGAATACGCTCTAGGATTTCCTTAGCCTCAATACACCCATTCCCATGAAGGATCTGATGAAATGTGTAGTCGCTAAGTTTTTCATACATGGACATGTCATTTGAAGCTTCGCTGAATTTATAACTGAAACAAGAGAAAATTTTTCTAAATTAGACATCTATACAGTATACATGAACAGAATTTAATTATTTTAAAATGTTGTTTTGATTACTAGTGTGAAGTTTACTAATGGGGTTGACAGGTTAAACCATGTCTACATTAATGCAGACAAGGTTAAGAAAGTTTGTCACTGCATGCCAGATAGCAGGGTGTACCAGCACAGCAACATTGAAGGCGACATTGGTGTATGATAATATATTATGTCACAAGCATGGTCTTATAATACTAAGGTCTGGTCACTACCTCTTATCGCCTGCCAGGGCGTTTTGCATGAGGTGCTCACTTGAGATTGCCATGAGACCGCCTTAGTTTCACTGCTACATTATGTGACGACCCTACCGGACCGCGCTGAACTTAGGTAGAAGGGAAGCAGCTACATGCGGGCCCAACACGGCCACTGGCGATCATGTTGGGTCCCCCAATGTAGCGCTTCCCTTTTGTACCTATGAAGTTCAGCAAAGTCCGGTAGGGTCACCACATAATGTAGCAGTAAAAGGCGGTCTCATGGCGCTCTCAAGTGAACACCTCATGCAAAACACCCCTTCAGGCGATAAGATAAGATTATAGGGGTAGTGTCCGGGGGTTGGTCAGAAGCAAAAATTCAGAATTTGAGAGAACACTGCTGTTGGTTGAGGCATGTCAATGCCGTCCCATACCACACTTGAGTCAAGAATTCCAGCTTGTGTAAGTATTGCCAGATAATGGCATGTCCTTCAATGACTGCCATCATCACTGGCATACCAACTAAGTTCTTGAAGTGCTCACATATAATTTTATGCCCCCCATAAAAATTCAAACACCTTTCTACATTCAGCCTCCATTTTGACATACTACTGCTACCCTATGTCTGTGGTGATGAAATCTGTTGAATATTGGTGGGATGGTGTTTTCTCATACCATTAAATTTTGTATAAAACTTCCTACTGATTAAAAAATGCATGCATTACTTTCAGACTTCTCTAATATCCCCATCAAAATATTTTAAAGGTCGCAACCAATTTTTTACTATTACATCGAGATCCACACCTACCATTCATTGGCAGCGATGAATGCATCCAAAATCATTTCCTCGATAACTTTGCACACCCGATGTTGATATGCATGCCGATGCAGCTTTTCCCTCATGGCATACATTTCAATCAGATTGTTGACTTCCTTGTTGCGGTATGTTATGTGCCCATTGTTGACACGTGAGAATTTCATGATTCGAGTGTAATCAAAAGATGTCTTGATATTCAAGTGCAAACCATCCCTAAGGAGGTAATCCCACTTGTCCACATCTATGCCTGTTTCTTTGTTGCTGACAATCTGGAACAAATACCAATTGTCAGAAGGATACTCACAAGTAAGGTGTACAATAGTAACAACATGGGAACTCACCTCATACAGGTAAGATTTCTCAGGCCTCAGCATTGGCTTGGTTTCATTCCGCCATATCAACTCTCCAATGAACTCCATGTCATCATTTGTGAGAATCCAGTATGGCCTTTCTCTCAGATTGTTTTGGTCAACAATATGTGTGAACATTTCAATAGAGAACCTTTCATGCTGTGAAAGCAATTTACACCTATTAGAGATCACTTTCTGGGTTAATGGGAGCTTGTCACAATGTTTGAATCCAAAAACAAACTGCCAAAAAAACAGTGCAGCCTGGACCCTGGATGGGGAGAAATAATTTTGCACATCATGGGACTTGCTGTTTGGTCCCAATGGAGGATTTCCAATACATTTCCATTACATTAACATTTGTCAAGCATAAAGCGGCATTTACATGCGAGCCATTTGACAAGCGAAGTCATCGCGAGTGACGTAACAAATATTTTGCTTGAGGTGAAAGTAACAATCGATTTTCGCCTCAAACAATACTGGTTACTCAGGTTACTCAGCATTGTTATCGCCGGTGATCAAATCACTCACATGTAAAGGCAATGAATCTCAATTCCACTTTAGACAAGTTTCACTGCATTTTCTTATTGGTAAGCACATGGAGAATTGCATTACTACCGCTTGATGCACTGCAACAACAGAAGGGGTGATATAAGGACAGTTTATTCCAGTAACTAAGTTAATGAGAGTGAACAATCACAATTTGTGAATGCAACTAACTATTGCTTTTCTCCAAATTAGTTTCTGCAGTGAAAAATACAAAACCTCTCCCCATTCTACCCACTTGGACTGTAGATGTGGCACCTCCCTACATGTGACGTATGCTTACCTTCCAGTTGGTGTCTGGTTTCACCCTGAGCATGAACCTTTCCCACAGGTGTGAAAAGGGACCATGGCCCAAATCATGGCAAAGACCTGCTACCTGCAGGCAGAGAATGTCTTTCTCCGTGATTCCCAATTCAGGTTGCTGGCGCTGCAAGTGCATTCCGTATTCTCCTGCCAGGTAACATACACTGAAAATTATTGCAAGAGCACATTACTAATTAGGCTGATATGTGTGAGAGGTAGACAAAGTTTCACTTTGTATTTCTCATGTACACAAGAGTCAGTGCAAAATTCCTCCTGACCATCACACTGATTTTAGCAATTTCTACTATATTTTTCTCCACGCATGATAAAATGACATATCTATGAGTATAAATTACCAATCTCCTATTTTGTGGCTCATTTCAATTCACTTTAGTCTCAAAATTAGTTAATCAGATCTGCCAAATCTCCATGCAAGGGGCATAAGCTGTAGATAATCTTCAGGTTATGTCATAATGGTTCAGTTTGTAAACAGCTTGTCAGATAATAAGCTCATGCTGGTTCAACTGTCAAAAAGAAAAGTTTTTGAATTTTTACTGTCAAGTAAGAAGTGGTCACATGTTTTCCCCCCTTCAGAAAAGTTTCTCATCAGTACTTCCATCAGAAGCAAGAAGACCGTAACTCAAATACTAGTTTTTGAGTTAGAGTCTTCTTGCTTCTGACGGCAGAGTAGATGTAAGCTTGCACAAAGGGAGCTATTGAAAATCATGCTGGAACACCGCTCTGAAGTGGATTTTATTTTGGTACGTGAAGCATTAAAATCTGTAGCTACCCAATGCTGTGCTCAAATCTGTTGTGGGATGCTCCGGGATAGACATAGTAGGCACTTCCCAGCTGCTTCAGGTCACGTAGTCGTTGAAATTGAATGGTGTCCACTATGGCCATGCAGATGCAGGGTAGCTCAATATGGCCATGGACACTGTCATTGATTATCTTCATGCTGGTCACTCTCTCTAGAGACGGGAAAAAACACATCTCACATTCATTCAAATTTATCAGCAATAGTAATAATGCTACAAAATTAACTCGAAGGTGTGTTAGATTTGTGTAACTTATTTTAATGGCCTCATTTATCTTTTGCTACAACATAATTACAGTAGTGTTACAGCCAGAGTCTGCCGGAAGTCACATTTCCTGAAATGATTCTCATGTGATAATCTGTTATCTAGTTATTATCACAGAAATTGTGCTGGTGGTGCAAGTCCAAAACATAGTCTTCCGCAACAACTATATGTTGCTCTGATTCCAACTTGTAATTTTTCACTACAACACCACGTGCAAGCATTACCGGTATCAGGTATCAAACTCAAATTATTTACATCCAGTATTATGCTGTCCATTTACTACCAATGTATAGCACGTATTCTCTCATACATTCCTCCTCTGGATATCTGCATATTATGCAGAGTTGAATGTTTCATGAACATGCCGCAACGTATGGAGGTACTTTTGCAATATTGGCAATTTCCATAATTACACACACAACAACCCCACATGCGTACCAACCTCTAGTGACATGCATGCATTGCTGGTACTGCATTGTTGGAACAGAATGCTAAGCAAGCCTATTGAGCTTGACACCACCACCAGAGGCCACAAATCAACACTGACAGATCCCAATCAGTACGTTACCCCCTCTGCTCTTATCACTCACTTATTATCGTTTATCACCAGCAGCCATGTGGGGCCATATATGCAATGAGACTGACCGGGTAGTGCAGCAATGACCTAATAAAACATGCTATTGAGTCACAAATTGAACTATCGTCATCTGGGGGGGTCTTTGCCCTCCGAAGAAGTTGCCCTTCCTTTTACAGCCACACTGCTGATATGCCAAGCTTGGTGTACTTACCCGGCACACTCGACGAATGCGGTGCTACGTACAATGCCTGACCGCCGAGTCTTTGTTTACAGCAACGGAACAGAACGACTGACTCATACTCCAGACGGGTAGGCGCGACAGGACGAGGCGCCGACAGGAAACGAGACACTTACCGGGAGCTTATTATCCTGAAAGTTAGACAACCAAATGGCCTTTGTCTCACGTGCTCTGCTCTTGTCCTCGGGATCAATTCGGCAACCTCTGTACGTGACGTCGGTGATTAGCATGTCAACAAATGCAAATACGTCATTTGACAATTATTTGCGTCGAAGTAAAATGAAGTTTGTATGTCGCCGTTGCAAAAAAAATAACTGCCGCAGATGGGTGGATGGACACGCTTCCCACGTCTAGGACGAAGGCAGGAGGCATGGGTTATCAAAATAATCTGTATAGATGTGCATAATTTTTTAAATAATCATAATAACAAAAAAATATTTATAATCCAAAATAAAATATTCAGTGTCATTATAATACATCATTCACGTGCATTTCAACTGATGGCTATACTTGGACAGAGTGCAAGTTAATTATGTAATTAATTATTGCTTGCCCGAGTGCTGCTTATTGCCATATTGTTGAAGGCGCCAGTACAAAGACCAATATAACAATGGCGCATTGTTGCATTAATAAAATTAGTTTCCATGTGCTCTTACATACAAAACCCCCTTCGTCTTCCCCAGATGGCGCATACCGGCATACGTGCGGTAACGTGGTAATAATCACGCAGTCACAAACATGTCACAAAATAGTCTCAGAGGCGGGCAAGGAGGATATTGCAACGTCTCAGGCTACTAATAAGATAAGAGTAGGCCTAATCATTTTCGAGTGGCCCCTGCCTCCAGGTCGGATAGGCGTCCTTTGTAATGAACTGTCTGTGGCCAGTACGTCGCGACATGTAGTCATACCTCTCGACATGTGTCCCTTTGCAAATAGGCTAGATGGTGTATATAGGCCTAATCCGGCTCTCAAATGATTCCGCTTACAACTGGATAACATTGCTTACAAATTACAATCATTAATTTTTGTGTTAAATTTTCTACCTAATGTCATGCACCATTGCTGCCATTTCTAAGTTGCAATCAGTAACAATAGCAACAAATAAGACGAAGCTATAAAAAAGCGGCATGATGTTCTGTTGCATATCATATATATTCGTCAACGGTGCCATTCAATGCCCTTGTGGAATTTCGGCATCTACTTGCTTGTCACGTAAAATGCAATCCACGAATTCTTGTACTTCCGTCGTATAGAGTTAGTTATGCGCATAGTGCTTATCTGTGTTTTCCAGAAAGCAAAAGGCAACAGACTGAAACTGCTGTTTTCCAATAAAGGAATGCACCTTTTTATCGCAAGTGGAGTAATGTCTCCTTGTCAACAGCAAATACCTTCCATTCCTCAAAAGACGACTCGACCTGGCCAGAATGTAATGATAAATAAGCAGCAAAGCCCGCAATTACGATAAATCAACGATTAAAAACATGGATATATATGCGAGTTGAGTTATTAATCCCCCACATGTATCATGACACTTTGTAAGAAAGTTTACATTTCGCTTCTTCTGGCGTTGGTGTTTCAGTGTACAGGTATACTTGCGCAATTTTTTACAAATGTAATTAATTAATCGATTAATTACTTTATTGCATGTACCAGGTGGCCTAATCGACCCCTTAACGTACGATTGTCCCTGGGACCTGGAATCTTGCCAGGCTTGGTGTGAATGCCAAGGTTACAGTGCCGGTCGGTGCATGGGATTCATGTGGTCCATCTGCCGATGCGGAGCTGCGGATGTTTGAGATGCCATACTCAGCTGTTGTTTGACGTTATTATAGTCGTGCCCTTGCTGGAGAAAAACAGCGTGCTTGGAGTTGCTACAATACCAGGGTCGGTCTTAAAAGGAGGTTGTTGAAGGTTCCTTCGTCAGTTGCGAGTGACAAGAGCAGCAGTATATAGTCACAGTGAGATGTCCAAAATGGGTCTGGTCTACCGCTTCGTGGTCTTCTTGTGCCTCATTGCCGTGCTTAGTGGTAAGTATGGTGTTGCCGACGCGACGGTACCGAGCAGTGGGATGACATGTATATTGTGTGTTGCAGAAGTGGCTGCTGACCATGGGTGTCCCTGGAGTCCCGTGGAATGCGCCGAGTATTGCCAGCTGCTGACCAGACGTGCCGGTACTTGCACCGGACTCTTCTGGCTCTCCTGCACTTGTATGGGGAAATAGACACAGATTTGCATGTAAGTCGCAATGTTGCATGTAAGCAGCAACAAGTTTGTAATTCAAGTTTGTAATTACAGGACAGATTCATCTAGCGACTTCCGCGATTGACTATCCAGCGATGACCAACTTGTGAGATGTGACCAATAGGACAGCATCTAATAGTCTCACGATTGTACTCAAGTAATGAAGACATGCCAGTTGGATAGCTGTGAACTTAGATGAATCAATAAATTTTTGTCCATAACATGTAGTCCCAAGTGTTGTGCTTATTTTAAGATCCTTGCATTCACAGATCATACGGTTTACTACAATGCATTGTGTGTACCGAGCGTATTGTACAACGAATTGTTCTTGGAGACAGAAGCGCGGGCCAATTGTTTCCTTTCTAGACCAGCAACAATTAGCAACTGAATAAGACGCTCAAGTACGCATCACAGGGCATTCTCACACGAACAATGAAAAGTAATCAAACGAGATACAATTATTTAGTACTATAGCATACCCTTTACTTTGCGTTCATGCTTCCGTTGGAGTTGTGTTACAATCTAATCAACTGTTCACAATTACTGAATAAAATGACGGTGTTACTCTGATTAGACAATTGCAACAGGGCGGCGTCCTCTATTATAAAACAGGAGGTTGGTGACAACACTCTTGCACTTCACATCCACACTTTCCAGTTCTCTCCCAAACTGGAACATTCTGGTAGAAAACCATGCTGAAGCTTTGGATGTCCATCTTGTTCCTCTTGGTCGTACTCTCAGCAGGTAAGCATACCATTTAATTATGGTACCTTTAAAATTACTGGCAACAGATAGTCCAAACACTGTCTCAGTCGCTATCATAAAAGTTTCTAGATATTATAAAGTTCCTCTTCGCGAATTTCGTTTTGGTACATGCTTTTTTGTATAGGTTTAATCTATGACGTATTTTTAAATCCCGGTAGAGATGACTCACAACTAAAAACTCATATTTCAAAATTGGTTGAACAGACATGTATCCGGATTCAACTTGATGAGTATACCATACATTCAACTTTCTTCTCAACATAACTGTTCAATATACAGGGTGCGAAAATTTAACGTAGGTATATCATCATACGATGGTAGGCAGGTTCTAGAGTATCTAGAGTGTTCTAGAGTCTAGACGATCATTTTAAGTAGGCCTATAGTTTTCGCAGCCTGGTTACCGAGATAATGTGGTTCAAACATAAGGTATAAGATATCCTGGCAGGTATGCGTCCCTCCTGACCTCCGCGACCCGACATTTTTCATTTATACAGCAATTAAAATAATTATATAATAATTATTGCCTTTGCACATTTCCAGTGTCCGAGGCAGGCTTTGGGTGCCCAACAAATGAACAGAAATGTTACCTACATTGCAAGGCCATTCCAGGATACAAGGGAGGCTACTGCGACATCTGGACAGCCAGGCTTAGGTGCATCTGTTTTTAGCATAACTTATCTGCATTTTCTGTGAGAAAAATGTCCTAGTCTAACTGTTGTATATACCTGCAGTCAATTAAAGAAAGTCATAATTCAATGTAAAATCAGCATATCATATAGGTTGATTTTTGTGCCAATAATTTTTTTTTGCAAATCTAGGCAAAAAAACACCAAGGTCATATGCCATGTAGCTGATGATGATGATGATGATGATGATGATGATGATGATGATGATGATGATGACACAGTCGTAGTGTTTGTTTACGTATAGCACAGATCTTTATTATTTTTCGTCATGTATTACATTTGCTGATTTTGAGGTTGAAGGTAGGGTTCATGAGTATAATTTTATAATTCACGACACTTCAGACCCTCTTATACGGTCATACCTTTTCTCTTGGTCCAAGGTAGAGAAGGAAGTTAAAATTTGCTTCAGTATATTGTTAGAAAATTTGGAAAAGACCCAACCAAGCAAAGGTAGTGGGGACAGGATTTGAACCTCCACTTGCTTTACTAACCTGCTGTGGCATAATCACAAGTCCACCTTGCCCCCTTATACAGTTTTATAGATGCAATAGTAAGTTTCTTCCATTACAAATTATTTCTCCCGTGGATGAAAAGATGGCTGTACACAGTATGCAGGACCATTAAGGCATCTTCTGCAGCACTTTAAGTCACCTGGACAAGTGTAGTCACCGATACAGCTTGCTTCCAGCCCTGGGCGAAGAACTGTGCCAGCAGGAAGGGTCTCCAATGGAGGGCAAATCCCAGGTTTCCATCCTGGCATAATATTCAGATGTTAAAATTACGTTCATCACTGATAATGGCACTAAAGCAAGCCTAGCATTTACGGTACCTCCGCACTGGTATTTGGGGCAGCAGTCATGATCATCTTGAAAACTCAAACACGATGGATCCTCAGGAGCTTCTGGGCAAGTCTCAATTTGACATGACCACAATGCTGGAAATGTTACATTATATAGTGATGTTTCTGCTCCAATAACTTGCAACAATCAAATAGCCTATTTGTGTTTAAGAAATAATGGGTTTACCTCCTTTTCCACAATAGTACTGCTTGCAACATGATTCTGAAGGAGAAGTGGATGCCCAACAGGTTCGGTTGTATGGTGGTGGTGGACATTGGTGACCTAAGCATGGGTCAGGCTCTGACACCAAAGGACAATCCATCCAAGGTGCCAGCAAAACCAAAGCATTTGAACTAGCTGCTTGGCCTGGGCACAGCTTCAGTGGGCCTGATCCTAACTGAACATTTCTGCGCAGCACATAACCCTGACCTTAATTAAGAGGAGAATTAGGTCCAAATCTTGCAGGCCAAATTGCACTTATTAACTTACGAGGACACAGGGCCATTGTATAAGATGGTTCCCAAGGAAACTTGGCAAAAACACAGTTGCGATTCAGAGCAGCTGTCATCTCTGCAGGAAGAAGCTCTTCTGCAGACTCTTCATCAGCTCCTTCGGAGTCCACCAAATCAGATTCAGTGACTCGTTCAGGAAAACCAAATTTAGGATTCCATCTGCTTGTTCTGGCTTCAATTCTTTCCATAACAGTCCGTGAATCAGGCACCTGTGATTCAAACCATCTACTCTGACCACTACACACGAAGAAGCCGTATAGTTCAGACTGAAGTAGGAACTACATACAACCTGAACTCCTTCATGCCCTTGACTGGCATCCTGTGGCCTATGTCCATGTTCCGCATTCCCTGCTGATCTTTGAAGATGCCTAACATCATAAGATGGCCAGTTCAGTTGCGAAAACGGTCGTGAAAATTCACTGATGGTCCTGTCGCGTCCAAAACGAAGGACATCCCAATCATCCTCTGTTGAAGACGCTACCAGAAGAGCAGTGGCAATAGCTGCCACCAGTGCTAAGGAATCCATTTCAAGAAAGGCTGAGAGCTCCCAGAGCATTTCTATTTCATAGTTCTTGCTTGCTGATGCTGTACATTCTAACCAGGTAATTGATCCAAGTTCAGAGAGAAGGAATTTGAATGACAACATCCCCACACAACGTGACAATAGCTGACATGATCCTTACTCTGCAACACAGTCAATAACCCTTCAGTCATACCCCAGGATATGTGCATGACAATGACAAATAATTCAGGAGATCAAAGCTGATTTATTTAGCCTCATCTCATCATCCCCGACAATCAGCCAGTGCCTGACATTTATTTGCCCATTGTTGGAGAGAAATGGGCAGAGAATCTATCACACGCTTTTGCTTGAACACAGCCCATAGTGAAATGTCAGCCAACGATGGCTGCTTGCCTTCAGTCAGCCATCCCCACCTCCCAATAGACTTTTCTGCTTCTTTGGCTGCAGTCTTCCACCATCCACTTCTGATTCTTGATTGCTCCGCTATGTCCAACCAATAGTCTACTTGTGCAGCGCTTTCTGGCCCCTTGCATTCATACTTCAGCAACTCAGGGAATTTTCTGGATCCACCCAGGCAGCTGGATTCACACAATCGGACCAGGAATCGCACCAAGACAGACTCACCCTTTAGCGTAAGTCTCTGAGGGTGTACTACAACCTGCAATAATGTAATTACCTTGGGTCAATATTATACTTGTATTAAGGCTGGCTTACCTAAGAAAAACAGAGCTTTGTTGGAATTGACCTGAGTAACCTCCAAATAGTTTATGACTTCTGGTTCTTGCTCATAAATGAACAGCAATTGTCATAGTTTTTCTAAAGTTGTCCTGTTCAACAGTGTGGCACATTATTATCAGTATTATGAACACACAAAAATTGGGAACAATTGGTTTAGATAATACTGAGGGTATGCTCAAAATCATTCTAGCAAATTTTCACGGAAGGTAAAATCAGGTATTAGCCAACGTAAAAGTAAATGTGACAATTTCTATGAAGACTCTTACGCGTACTAGATTTTCTTCGCACTTGCTTGACCGAAATAAAAACACTATAATCACTGTACCATATACTAAAATTATAAAAATTATAACAGCAAACCTGTGGTTCAAGCCCAACTCGTTTCCAGATGAGCCTAATTCTGACTTTCATTGGCCCATTAGTGGTGCTGGGAATGTCCAGGAAGTGTTCCAACTTTTCAGGGAGCTCCTTGATAGATGAGTGCATATGTGTATATGCAACTATGGGGTAGACTTGTGCTATTTTACGAGCAAGGACCTGCAAGACGTACGGAGGGTGATGTGGATCTGCAAACACAGTAAAATCAGAGGGCAGGTCTGCCCTCGCGCAACCCTCAGCAGAGAGTAATTGGTGTCGTAAAGCGGAGACTTGTTCAGCCAATGCCTTAGCTCGCTCAAACACTGAATCCCAATTCTCTTGTAGGGAAGATAATAAAGCTGCAGTGTTGTCCCCATGCCTGAAACAAATTCATTGTAGTCAAGAACAGGAGTGAACAAAAAGTAGAAGCAGGATAACAAATCACAAGTGCTTTAATTTTGAAACAAAAAATTACAACCATGCAAATAATGTGCAAAATTGTGTAACAGAAAATACTGCCACATGCAACTAAGATAACAAAGGATCAAGAGAAATGTCATTGAAAACACTGAAGGCAGTTACTTTTCCAGACGGCATATTGAATTGTCATGAACCATCTGCAGGTTGACTCTTGGTCCCACAAGGTCACGTATGTTGTCAATTCCGTACTTGATCATAGTAGGCCTGAAAATTAATTCCAGTTTAATTTTTACAGTAAAAAAGCAAACACACCTCATTCATATTTAGTTATGTAGTAATATTCATCAATATTTAAATATTCCTAAAAATTACTTGAATACAGCCAGTCCCGTAGCTCCGAAATACATAGATTTGAACTTACACAAAAAAATTCAGATGTTCACCAAAATCTATGGATCAAACTGATAACGTAAAAAGCCTGATTAGCGAGAAACACATTAAGTTGTCATCTTGGCATTAGAACACCTTTCCCACTAATGTCCTAACATACTTTAGTAAAAAGAAATAGCAAGAACTCACCTCTCCAATGACAGTCCCCATGCAATTACTGACACATCTTCAGGTAAACCCATGGGAAGCAACATCTCAGGTCTGAACAGCCCCGAGTTCCCAATCTCAACCCATTTCTTTAATCCAGGATGAAAACTGAAGATCTCCATGCTGGGTTCTGTGTACGGATTGTATGCAGGCTTGAACTTGAGCTGGGTTATTCCCAGCTTGCTGAAGAACTCGTACAGTGTCCCAACTAGATGTCCCAATGTGAGACCATGGTCTGCCACCACTCCCTCAATCTGGCAGAACTCAGCCAGATGGGTGGCATCCAAAGTCTCATTGCGAAACACTCTGTCGATGCTGAAGTACTTAGCTGGTTGGAATTCTGGTTGTTGGGCCAGCTTGTAGAGCATTCTGGCTGAGACTGCAGTGGTATGGGTTCGAAGGACATTCTTGCGAGCTTCTTCAATGTCCCAGGAGTAACCGTAGCCTTGGGACCCAAACCCGCCCTTGCTGTGCACATGAGCAACTTTTTCAACATAGTCCTCTGGGCCAACTTTGGCCATTCTGGGTTCTGGAGGGAAAAAACAAATGGTTCCTTATGAGAATAAAAACATTGAATTGCACATCGTACTATGGGATTACTTCAGCACAGGTTGAGAAAATCCTTTTGCAGTCTGCCCACAAAACATTTTTTGAAAAGAATATTCATGATTTAAAGAGTTTGATAAAATGCACTTAAAAACATCAGCACCTAAATTGAAATCATTACTCACTAACCTGATCAGACAAAAATAACAGAAAGTGGTAACATCTAGCCCCATCCCAGGGTAAACCTAAATTAATATGCCAACAATGAAGAAAAGTAACTAACGAAGATATTCACATCACGCCTACAGTATATTTGCATTTTTATTGATTGCCCCATATAATTCAGACAGTAGAATCAAAACATAAGCAAGCACTAGCTAAATCATGTCAACACCCACGAGACTGAAGAAGTACGAGTATGATAGAGGAGGGGTCATAATTACAGTCTGAATAATTTTTTGCTAAACCAACATATTAAAAATAAATACTCCATGCAAAAAAACTTTTACCAGTTATGAAGAAAGTGTCATGAGCATCACGAGCTGGATGCTGCTGAGGTTGAAACAAAGCATCAAAGTTCCAGAAGCAGCTCTCAATGTAGTTGTTTGTTGGCATCTCAGTAAATCTGTCAAGCAATAAATGCATATAAAACCGTGGTAAAACCTTACTTTCTTTACACAGCATACTAACCCCATCTCCAAGAAAATCTGCCTAAATTCAGCACGCACTTTAAGAAGTGGATGCAAATGGCCACGAGTTAAGGTTGTTCCCAAGGCATCAAAATTATATGGTTTAAATTCTAGTGTCTTCCAGCTCCCACTGGCAATCATATCTCCAGTTAAATCAGTCTCCAGGCGATTGACAGATGTGGAGAATTCTTTCCCACGATGCACAGAAAAGGTCTTCACAGTGCTAGAATAAATAATTAAAACATCACTTTAAATGGCCTAGAACAATGATTAGCAACTACTAGGGAGACGGAGTGGCGCCGCAGTAACGCGTGCGCCCACGGAAGTTAAGGTCCCGGGTTCAATCCCCACCCGGGGTTCCCACCTTCTTTCGTGCAGAGTTGGGCCATCTCTGGCTTAGTTTCGGGTGGCGATTTCCGATAGACTAAGCCACCCGGGGGAGTTCACAAAATGACCAATTAACGACAGCGCACATGCACTTTGCACATCCCCTCCTAACTACCTTGGAGTATACTAATAAGATTATTCTTAACTCGCTCCAAAAAAACAAATACCAATGGTGGTAATCCACCACCCCCTATAGACCTAAACAGGTCATCACGGGGTAAATGAGAAAATTAGCAACTACTAACATGAAACTATCACCAGCAGTGAAAGCAACTGAAAACTTTCTCCTACTGAACAGAGCAATCTTGTCAATGCATTCCCTAGCTTTTCTGGATCTTTGCTAATGGATACTAACATCTCAAGCATCAGTTTCCTCTTCTTGTATTCTTGTCTATCTGCTTCCGGGAGCTTATCACCAGTACCTTTCAATACTAGTTGAAGATGCTGCTGCACTTTATCTGCGATTGAATCCACCTTCCGAAATACCACTGGGGCACCTTTACTCTTGTCTATGCTGATCCATCCAGCAGACATGGCCTTGTTGAAGCCCACCTTAGCATTGGGAACAGTTTTCTGCAAATAATTAAAAATACAACTCAATGCAAAGGAAGTTCAGACAGAATTCCTGAAAGCAACAACCACATTGAGGAGAGATTACCATGAGTTCTGCTTGCAATTTTCCTTCAGGAGGAATTGCTCCAAACAACACAGCCTCATGGCTTCCTTTTTCCGCCACCTGCTTTCCTTCTGCCGTTAGCTCCCACAGCAGGTTGCTCTTCTGCTCCACATCCACCACCTGCAGTTTTAATTTGTAATTAATGTCAACATATTATGAACCAACAACAAAATCAGCATCATAATCATTTATCTCTCAACCACAACTAGGTCATAGATTCTCAGAGGAGATTTTTGGCCCAGTTACCAGTATCCAGAGTAATTACGGCTGGAAATTTGAATCCAGGGCTGACGGCCCAGGAGTCAAAACCATGTGTCTTGGCTTTTTGTCATTTCGAGATATTCGCGATTCAAGTTTGTATATTTCCTTTATTGTATATGGAAATGCATGGTTTCAATGTGGCCAAAACCTTGCAATGGTTGCTCCTACAGTTATGGGCTTTGTACCATCAGGTGTGGCGTGTGAAGAGGAGTGCAATGATGCATTCATCTCAATTTACGTGAGGAGTAGTTTATGGTTGTGATATATTTGCCTCTATCCTACTAATTTGGTAATCTCCAATGTCTGAGATGACTGGTAAAGCAGATGGACAGTGAAATCAAAACAAGCCTCTTTCTTCAATCTTGTTGACCCTCAATTAACTGCAGTTTAAATTAGTAACAAGATGGGATAAACCCGGGTGTAAATCAACAGAATAGTCCAATGCAATGTTGGCCATGGCTGATGCAACACCCTATGCAATTGACCGACCCCTGCCACTCACATCCCCGAGTGATTGCAGGCTCTTGATGGCCCCCACGATCTTCTGGTGCTCCTCTCCGAAGTGGTTCGCCAGCTGGAGGGACTCGGCTCCATCCACGCTGGACAAGTGCTGAAGAATTTTCTCCGGCAGGTCGGCCATCTTGGATGGAGTGGCAGCCGCATTCGAAAGCCCATCATCACGAAAAAGATAGCGAATATTCAGTTTAAAATATTTAAAAATACAAAATAGCCCCGTGTTTAAATGAGCTATAATACCAACTTATATTTAGTAAATGAGCGTGCATTATTAAATTTTGTAATCAGAGATTCCGGGTCGTCATTGGCCAATCACGAGCCATGCTCTCAGTATCGTATATGTTATTACGGTATCCGTACTTTGCTTCTCTGTTGGGTTCACTTCACTGGTTTACTTATCTTTTAATTACTCTCCATTTAGCTGGTGGTGCTTGGAACAAACAGACGCAACATGCCCCCTAAGCTCAAGGCTGCTAAGATTCTTCATGTCACATTCGTACTTGAGAGGAACCAGCAAGAGTCTGAAGCGAAAGGTGACACCTCTGCGGTCGCTGCAAGCACTGAACCTGCAGCTACTTCTGAAGGCACTGGTGATCGTGCAGGTGAAATGAAGAAGTATGTGTGCGAGTACTGTGACACGACGTATCCACACGAGTCCTTGCTGTGCTGGCATATGAAGGTGGTGCACAAGATTAAGGTGCATGAGGACTCGTGCATCATTTGCCAGGAGCATAATTCCTACAGTGGGTCACTCAGTGTGACCTTGGATTCTGCAGAAGGGTCACTGCTGTGCTTAGAAGATAAGGAAATAAACGAGGTGGAGTTTGATTAATTTGAAGGTAAGGTCTGAGAATGTTTGGCAGGATCCAAAACATACATGTGGTATGTGTCTGCTAGCGGTATGTAATAGTAATCTGATGATAAAAATATTTCGCATTGCAGAAGTTGAAGAATAGCTGCAAGAATAACAGGAAGCAGGATATAATAACCTGACTGACATTTACGACAGGAGAAAAACAAAGTTTTTAGCAATTACTTATGTGTACTTATGTGTCCGCAGCAGCAGACTGGGAGGAATGGACAGGTCAATGCTTGTGAAAGACTGGTTACTAGCTGTCTCAGTTGTGGCAAAAATGGTTGAAGGAATCGGATTGTCATGTATTACGTACAGTATGAACATCATGGCCGCTCATCTTGGTCACCTGGCATATTGACAGACCCTATGCACCGCAATGCTATATAGGTTTGTAATACTTTTTTTGTTGTTGATTTTTTGTAAATTCAAATTAGTCCCCAAACTAGCATACCTCACATAATGCAGCAATATCATTTATCTGGTTAAATATTCCGATTTCATATTTCAGCAAAACTGCCATCAGGGGTGTCAATGTGTTGCTGGCCGAGATTCAACGTCTGTTGGTCCTGATTTTCAAAGGATTGACATTGCTACCATACGTGATCTACAACATCGGTCAGGAGCATGGGATTCAACATGAGAATGACAATGTGAATATGTAGAATCTCACGATGGTGGAAGTGTTTCAGTTGACTAATTACTTTTTGCCAAAACAGAGATTGTTAGTATTGAAAGGAAAATAATGTAAGACACAAAGCTGCACCTAGTGACCCTGCATAAAAAAATAAAGTATACTTAAATGTAAAAATTTCAAGCATGGACGTATAGGGGCATTTTAGCACATGTCATGCTAAGCAAACAGCACAAATGGAGGGTTGTAATCCCAACAGAACTTATGAAGTCAGTTACTGCAGAGGCACATGCAAGAGTTAGAATGAACTACAACTGTAATGAGTGTGAGTGTATAGGAACAGGTAAATTGACGGTGGGTTTAGCAGGAATTAAGTAAAAGAGGTTCATGATGTGAAAGAAGATTATCAGAGCATCTGTCAAAAAAAAAATTTATTATGTTTGCTGTTTGCTTACATATGTGAAGGCTGCCAGATATGCTATAGCCACCTGTAGTACAATATACTTGTCATGATGACTTTAATTGCTAGTGTCCGATTATTTTTGCAATATGTATGTTCATACTGTATGTACTACACATCTCAAGCTGCCAAAGCTGTAACATATGTTGCTCTGTCTAGATAAAAATGTTTTTGAAGAACAAAGGACTTTTCACAAAACTAATGCACAAAATGTCAGTTCCTAAAAGTGAGTGGGAACAGGGCTAATGGAAATTTTGTGATAATTTTGATGTGGTCAGGCCAATCAGTTTGTCACGGAAAAGTCTAGATGGAACAGCCCTCAATAATATGGTCCTACTATTGGCACACAAATGACTAAGTTAGCTGGAGAGGAAACGCTCATGGAAAGAATTCCTTGCTCATTTTCAGTTCAGAAAATGCAGAGGGAAAAATTGATAAGGAAATAATATGTTTGTTTTTGTACCTTTTCATTAACAGAGTTGAATGTGTTGAACTTACACGAGTAATATACAGAAGTACCTGAACTATGTTTACGATGTGTTCAGACATGTGTCGACTGAGAATTAAAAGTGGCTTTTGAATAAATCATAATTAAATTATGGCAATATTTGTCCCTTCATCGCGAAATCCCTTTTTAACCCATTGTATGAAGTTGTGACAAGTATTTTCTGAAGCTATATATACCGACAAATGTAATGTTCCGTTAGCATATCACCAGACTTTTTAAAAAAATCACCACAATGTAAATTAAAATATTAAATCATATGCGGGATTTGGGTGTTCCAGATCAAAATATTGCAGGGTAGTCATGTTACAGGGTCAGTTATTGACCTCTGTCCACTCCATATATTTTTGACCAACTATATTCTGTAAAAATAAACTCTCCTAAATTCGAATTCAGTGCCCATTTCGAGTCCCATAAAATGTCCGCCTGGCGACACTGCCGTCGCCGTACTGTTTTCGGTCATGTGTACCTATCATTTACTTGTCGATTTTACTTTCAATGGTGATTAATTCCGCTCGTAATCGAGTGATATGACATGTGACGTCCATGCGAAGTTTGTTGGCTGGATTCCAAGGCGTGCCCTTCAATTTATCTGCGAACTTTTGAGTCGTTACGTGTGCTCCTTCTCTCAGCTGCTTCTCGTGCAGTACGACGGAGGTGTGTCCGACGATGGCAGCGGTACGACGTATCCACGCACTTTTGCGTGCACAGAACGCAGGGTGGGGACACAGGACCTACGCAGCACAGACACGTATGCTTTATCATTGAGGGTCATATGGTCAATGTATATACTACAGGGGTTGAATATTGGTGCACACTTTATAGTTCGAATGAACCTTGACCTCTATAGTAGATGCTGCGTCAAAGGAGAAAACTAAGGCAGACAAAGGTATCATCATGTTGTCATACTGGCCCACATTGAGCCGTTACATACCCATTTTCATTGTTCCATAATATGGTCACAATCGGTTCTGTACTCCAACCAATTATTGTTAAGTATTCATCGCATTTCAGTTGCTTTCAACTGGCGTGACCCGCTGAATCTAGAATCATGCTTGACTGAGGATGAAATCATGATAAGGGACACGTTCAAGTCCTACTGCCAGGAAAAGCTGATGCCTCGCATTACAATGGCGAATCGCAACGAAGGTGATCTGATTCTCTGCGGTGTGTATCGTCAGAGATTGACGGCTCATTGCTTCAACAGAGTTTGATCGCAGCATCATTTCCGAGATGGGTGAGCTTGGCGTGTTGGGACCCACCATCAAGGGATATGGCTGCCCGGGAGTCTCCTCCGTTGCGTACGGACTACTTGCCCGGGAGGTGGAGAGAGTTGACAGTGCGTACAGGTCTGCATTCAGTGTGCAGTCCTCTCTAGTCATGCACCCAATTTGGGCTTATGGGTCTGAAGAACAGAAACAGCGCTTCTTGCCTCGATTGGGTATGACTACTTTCTCGCTCATCTTTACAACCAGTTCTAATGCCTATTCCAGTAGTGTGCTTTCAGTTCAAGGGGAAATATTTATTGCTATTTTCCTGTTCGCAGCAAAAGGTGAGCTTCTGGGCTGTTTTGGCCTGACAGAACCAAACCATGGTAGTGACCCTGGTGGTATGGAGACCCGTGCCCGCCACAAGCCTGAAAACAAGACGTACCTGCTCTCAGGCAGCAAAACCTGGATCACTAACAGTCCCGTAGCAGACATCTTTATAGTGTGGGCCAAGTGCCAGGACGATGTGATCCGGGGATTCATTTTGGAGAAAGGAATGAAGGGGCTGTCTGCGCCAAAGATAGAGGGAAAGTTTTCCCTCAGGGCATCTGCAACCGGGATGATTCTCATGGATGATGTGGTGGTTCCAGAGGCCAACTTGCTCCCAGGAGCTGAAGGACTTAGGGGACCATTTGGGTGCTTGACTTCAGCCAGGTACTAACCTGTCACCTTCATATTTGGCACAATCGCAAGAAATTACGAAGTGCCATCCTTTTCACAACCATGGGTACCTATTTTAATTAATGTCAAAAAATGTTGGGTCACTTCCTGGCCTAAATGCCGTAGGATTTGCAGACATCACTGGAATTTTAGGGTAGTCGTTCCGCTTGTGATGGAACACCTTCAACTTTTTGACCATCACGGTCTGATTGTCTCAGATTCTTAAAGTGCTGTGCATATTTTGTGTGACTGCTGCATTGCATTATTTGTCAATTGATTATATTCGTGTCTCAAACTAGGTACGGGATAGCATGGGGTGCATTGGGGGCAGCCGAGTTTTGCCTGGAAACTGCCAGGCAATACACACTGGACAGGAAGCAGTTTGGACGACCCCTTGCAGCTACCCAGTTGATGCAGAAGAAAATGGCAGATATGCTGACAGAGATTGCGTTGGGATATCAGGCAGCACTCCATGTAGGAAGGCTCAAAGACCAAGGAAAGTTCACTCCAGAGATGATTTCCATCCTCAAGCGCAACTCGTGTGGAAAAGCCCTCGACATTGCCAGGGTTGCCAGGGACATGCTTGGGGGAAATGGGATATGCGATGAATACCATGTTATAAGGCACGTCATGAACCTTGAAGCTGTCAACACTTATGAAGGTCAGTGTTTTCCTTCTTCCAATTCTAAAGGGTACTAATGTTCAGTAAATATTTATAAAAACATATCCCATAACCTGCAATGAAAGACCACACCATGGTATTTGTACTGCAATAGTTCTTAACCTGAAAATAATACCAATTCTTTTACTTCAGGTACACATGACATTCACGCACTCATCCTGGGCCGCGCCATAACTGGAATACAAGCGTTTATGTAGGACCAAAGATTGACTTTTACAAAATGGAATAAAGCATTTATTATTGCAATGGCAGTGTCTGCATTGCAGATTCACACATGCTCCAGAACCACATTTTGTGTGAGAACATTCACCTGTAACTGATGTCAAACCGTGAAGTTCAGACCTTGCCACTTGTTTCATTCCGTTAAGTAAAATCAAGAGTATGCAGTGCCTTTCTCACAAATTGTTTGTAGTTGTGTTTTGCACTGAAGTGTCACTGGGCACTAATATCATGCTTGGGAATCCAGCCTTTGCAATGGTGCCATTTAATATCAATTGAAGTGACTGGTAATGTGGCCACATCACTGAAATTCCATGTGCATATAAGTTAACTCATCAGTTGAGGTAAACGTGTTTTTAACATGCCGTGATCTTATAGTAGCCACCTCACTCATCAACAGTCCCTCAATTTGTGTCAGTTATTCTGATGTTTTATCTTATTTTTTGTGCTCTTAACATGGTCACATCATTCACATTCCATTTAAACATGCGAACGGTTGTTGCTAGCTGTGATAGAAGGCAAAGGCTGGTGATGGTGCTGGTGATGGTGAAGGTGGGCGCCCTGTGTTGGTGGCGATTGCCATTGATGACACACTCCTGGGTGGCACCACTGGAGCCATGTTCCCTGTTCCACTGCCACTTCCTTGCGGGCCTCCTTCCTTCCCTTTCTCATCTTCCCTGAGCGGCAGCAGGAAAACGATTGCTAGTGCCATGGCTACATGCCATGCACTGTGAACGAACAAGTAGTTCTCTTTGGTCTCCAAAAATGCAAAGCATGCCAAGCCAGTGCCGACACAGGCAAGTCCTGGTGGCAGGCATAGCAGCCAATATCGGCCGTGGGGGTAGCACGCCTTCTTGGTGCGGCACCGGATGGCCCACGAGAACGTCAGGATCCCCATTCCTATGATGGCAGGTACCACAAACAGCCAGAGTCCAGTGCGGTCGCTCTCTACGCCCAGAGCAAGACCCACAGCCCCACCAACATGCAAGACTGAAGCCAGGCCCGTGGGCAGCTTGGCCATGGCAATCAGAGTGACCCACAGAGAGAGCACAGCAGAGAAGAAATCACCAAACTGGAGCACCCCCAGTTTTAGGAGGCAGAAGGAGTAAGCATCCTCATCACAAGCATGGTAGAACTGCAATGAATAGAGTATGTAAAATAATGCATGTCATGAGTATTCAGTGCTGGTAAACTTACGGTGGAGAAAAGCATGGTGCAGGTGTAGACCAATGCCTCGGTGAAGAATCGCCTCCTGAGTGCCACGAAGAGTGCAGGCACAAATGCGAGGTTGCTGAGTGTCAGTAGTAGTGTCGCCAGGAGAAGCTCTGACTGTGGGATAGCCTCCCTGTCATCTGTGCATCCCCAGCCTCGGTACCCTGTCCCAAAGAATAAGGGTCCTCATATATTTCATCTGCATTTCAACCAGCACAGATCGCGTCTATGTGTTTAATAAAGTGTCACTAAGGGCCGGTTTCACCAAGACCGGTTTTGATAAAACCCCGGAAAATCCCTGCAAATAGAATAGAGATTTTCCGAAAGAACCAGGGTTTTATCACAACCGGTCTTGGTGAAGCAGGCCCTAATATACAGTTAAAAAATAGTAAACACTGTAACAAATACTACTGTCTGCTGTAAATAGGAACTGGCTGTGATCAATTAACAAGCTTAGGTGTAGCAGAATTTTCCACCTGCCAGTCACTCCTTACTATAATAGGTACTAATAGGTAGGCTATAATAGGTAATAATAGGTACTATAATAAGTAATAACAAGGTAATAAACTGCTACCATTGGAATCTTTGCATTTATCATACTAATGAGAAAAGCATGAGATAATTTCGATAGAGTCATATAAGGAGGCTGGTAAATAAATTCTGTCACACCCAGTATTTCTCATCCTCACCTGCAGAGCACACACAGGTTGAGAAGATAATTCCACCTGAGATGTACTGGTAGCACTTTCCATGCCGTCCACACCTCCCATACACGCATGAGGCAGATGACAGCCCCAGAGCCACACGTGTCTTTCCTTCACACTCGACTTCCGTTTGATTGGGCTTCCCATCATTCCCGGTTCGTAGTGTGTAGCAAAATGCCTGAATGGACACATGCCACGTTCCAGGAGCTGGGTATGGGATCAGTGCCGAGTCTCCCATGGCAACAAATCGGGTCGAATTAACCTGCAGTGCTGTGATACCAGAAGGGCCAGGCCCACAGTTTCGGGGCAACCTTGGCTTTGAACGAGCCCCATGACTCAAACATGCGACGACACTTGTGTTGTATGCAGTTGTGTTCTGTTTGCACAAAGAAGAGAGATTGCATTAATGGATGGGTAATGTGGATGTTAGATTATAGGGAGCGGGCTCACCACGGTGGGATCCAATCCCAGTTCGAATATGAGGGTCCCTCCACTGTCCAACACTGGAGCAAGATCAAAGGTCAGGAGTGTTGGGATGTGGCTGTCCACTAGGAACTCCAGGCCGGAGCCAGTCGTTGTGTTGATGACAGATGCACGTTCAAACTCAAACAGGAAGTTACCTGCCATTGATTTCCGTAGGAGAGGTTCTCTGCAATAAAATCATGCACCACGTTTCATGGTTGAATGAGTTTGTCATGGTTAGTGTGAAATATGATGTCCTATCTCATCAGAGCAAGAGATCATCTAAGGAAATGGACCAATGTTGCTCAGATAATAATATACTGTATTTCTACCTTGTCCAGCAATCTTGAGCAGTGGGCTTGGGTGTTGGTCCCCCTGGGAATAGAACCCTAAGTTTGCTGGTCTTGTTGATGGAAGAGCAGATTTGTCTCGCATCTAGATCGTTGACTAGCAAATAATCTGGCAAGGGTGGTGCTGGGATGCACGCTGAAAATTAAGTGCACAAGATGAGTCCTTTGTCAATGGCTTGTTACTACTGCACTTACATTCGTACCCAACCTTGATCCCAAGCTGCAGTTGGGGTGCAAGGGGTGTGAGAGTGATGTAATGCCAGGCCTCCTCATGTGGAACCAGGCTCAAAGGGCAGGTCTCACTCTTGGGCCAGAAACTGCAATTCACCGAGGTGCTGCAAAATAAAAGGAGCACAACATAATACTCTTACCTCTTCAGTACTTATAAACTGGCATAGCAAAATGAAGTGTCATTGGAAATTCTTAAGGTCCACGTTGCTAGTTAAAAACATCTTGAAATATACCATTTGCCCATCTGCACTCAAAGTTAATTTTTAATCAAACCATGAAGAAAATAACAATTGCTTATTGCAACTCGACTGGTATGTTGAGTGTTGACAAAAAATAAGTCTTCGCCAATTGTAGGCATACCTAGCTGGGTTAGCTGGATCAGGCAATGCGAGTGGACGGGCTGAAATGAGCAATGGACAGTGGACGTCCCCTAGTGAAGGCAAGTTGATGGAGCAGCGACTGACATTCACTACCACCCGCCATGTTCCCACAGGGACATAAAACCTGGAAGAAATTCAGATGACATTGGCAACATCTATTTATGATGTCTTGAAAGTTAATTAATTCCATAAGTAAGAATCAGTCCCAAGTAACACTCTGGATGCTACAAAAGTACTGCTCACAACGCACTTGTAAGTGATGGGTGCAGGAAGCTGTTGAAAAAGCTGAAGATCCTGGGCCAGCCCTGGGTCAGGAAGCAATGGAGGCACCCTAGCTGCAGGTGTGATGCTGAGGGAGGAGGATAGAGAGGCTGTGCAAGATCTGAAGAGTCCCTTTGGAGCAATGGTCTCTGCCCCGGGCTGGAGGAATGCAGCTGCAAACCACTCCCCCGGCAAAGGGTTGGAGATGTTGAGAACCCTTGGATGCCCATCGCTCAGCAGGCGGATGTGGTATGGCAGTTGGCGGGGAAGTATGAAGTGGTCAGGGAACAGCGTCCCATCTGGATTCACCACTGGAAAACTCCAGGGTTGAATGTACCTGGAATGTGCATTAATGGTAGATTTGTAGCACATGTAGTGGTGCAGTTATTGCCAGTAGACGAGGTTGATTTCAGATACATCTATTTTGGATTCTTTTCATATTTTGGATAAAGTTTCACCTAGCAGTGCAGATGATATTCATGATAACATTTTAAAGCTAATTAAATTTATCAGGAAGATGATGATTCCCATAGCCTAGCATTGGGTGAGCTACATACTTTTCTCTATTGAAAGTGCCAAAAGTGCAGATAACTCTTTGCCGTAAACCCCTTGAATTAGTGTGTTACGAATACTTACCATACATTTATGTTTTTAAAAATGGTAAATGGAATGCAGCATTAATTTAAAACCTCCTTGGAAAGTGAAATTGTTAAAAAAAAAACCCAGCAATTTCAGGGGCCAAACACTAACAGGTGCCTCAACTTGTGCCTAGCATGCCAGATTGATAAGGATTTCTTTTTATGGCCTACGAGGAGTGTTCCAAGAAATAGAGCTCCTAAGGTGATAAAGCTCAACCTGCTGAACCACATGTTGTTGAGGAGATCTGAATTTTGATTTGTCTTTTTCAAAGCAATTGACTTCAGTGTTGCAAAAAAGTTGCATATTGTCAACACTCGTTCCTATTTGTTATTTACCTCAAATGTTGGAAGTGTCAGTCACTTTACTGCCCTTTCAGGGAGAAATAGTGTCCAGTAGCTACAAATATAATACATACATGACAGTAGTAACAAACACTAGCTATTGGCTCTGTACAACAGGTGTCTTGATATCATCCTGTTGTTTATGTTTGATCAGATCTTATTAATTCCCACTGTGCACGTAACACATGTGCATGAGATAACCCTAATCACAAAGTCATGACCTTCCTAAATGCAGGAGAAAATTTTTTATCGCAGGTGTACTGTACGGATAGTAGCCTACAAGTTTTTAAAAAGGCCACTGTAACGTTGTTATTCTTATGAGTGAATTAAACCTTTGAAGCACCATTCATACACACAAATAGCTTTGAAATTGTGAAGACCCCTTGATTAGCGCATCTGCAATTGATGTACTGTATGTATATGCTACACGAAAAAAAAGGCGCATACAAGTGTGCCCCTCCGAAAGCCTGCAATTACCCCAACGTGCACCGCCTATAATTAGCCCATTTGTGTGAGGCAAGAGCGCGACTTCAACCCGATGCGAAACGGGTCACGCCCTTTGCTATTAACAGTCTGCCTAATTTTAAACCGCGTTGTGGGAACTGGGGCTCAGATAACATGAGTGGGTATCATATTTTTTGTGTGCGCTCAGCAGGAGGCAACACTGTCCCGAAAAAAATCTGCAACCAAGGACTTCAAGGACTGATACCACCTAATCTTGAAACAAACATATGATAAAACCCTGTAGATTCGAGTGCATGCGGGCAAAGGCAGGTGATAATATTAATTAACTTAAAAGTTGCAGTGTTCCCGAGACCAGGCGGGTAGGGTCGAAGTTATTGATTGTTTGTCCCAGCAACTAGTTTTAAAATATCATGAGCCAAATGTGTGTTTTTTTTCACGCAGCGCAGCGATTTGAAAGAATACATCGTTAAACCTAATGGAATAGGTGCTAACAATTCAGATAACCACTAATCGAAAGTGACTGCTTAATAATCGTCTTATAGCCTAATAATCGCTAACCACTCCGTTTTTTTTATACCCCAGTTGGGAAAATATAAAGTACGCTTTAATCGTAATGTCACCACTAATATGCTGATTGGCTGCAATAAATATGTTCAATTATTTACGTCCGATAATGAGTCATTCCTAATCGAAAGTTCATTGCAATTCAGATGGGCCTATACCAGCAGCTAAATAGCAGCACTCCAAAGTAGCTGCTTACAAATACACTGTACTCCCGATTATCCGGATGCGGATTATCCGTACATCGCCATAACAAAGGAAAATAAATAAATGTCCGAAAAATGTCAGTGTGGCATTGCTTTTTCCAGGAGACCAATTATAAAAAATGTGGTAAGTTTGCCGATTATTAGCCCGGATAATCGGGAGTACGGTAGTAATATCAGGTCGGGTTGTATAAACATTTATCGTAAAGTTCCCACAACCGGTCCTTATAGTGCCTCGTCCAAAAATGTGAAATTAGGATGGACCTACAGCGAGACATTCCTCGGATTGCACCCTCTGGTTTCGTTGGCCACGAAGGTCCAATCGGCCGCCAGGGCCTCTGGAGACACGTCGTACCGAAACAGCTGCACGTCCTTGTACCCCCGATAGGCGAAGAGCTGGACAGCAGCCAGTCTTTGCTGCAGGACAGCCTCGTCTGAAATCATCCGGGTGTGAAGGGGGGGGGGGGGGGGNGACAATCAACACAAACATATCTTTGGGTACTATATGGGAAGGAGAGGCTATTATTCATCCACACGACTCCTTTTTCCATGTCCATAGTATCCCGCCCCCTTTTCCCCAGTGGGGTCGATAACACCTCTTTCCCGGATTTTCCTTGTTCCGGATCAAGAGGGGTGGAGACCCGCCCCCGGAGGAGGAAGAGGGTGGGAGAGGCATCCACCCCACCCCAATTCGACCACTTTAAGAGGACCGGAAGTTGCAGGATACATCTCCAGAAAAAAAGGAAAGTCGATACAAACCCCTCTTTTGATTACGGTCGTCAATGTCAATGAATAAATCCCAGTCCGGGCCTCCAAAACCCCCTGAAAATCCGGAGCTCCCCACCCGGCACCACCCACCCCCAAAAAAGACAGAAATCGATAAGTTGAGAAAATCTAACTGTTGTTATGGGTGCCGGTCGAACCAATTGCAATGTATTGATTGCATATGTACTTTCCAATTGAAAAAAAAAATTATTGAAGGGCAGGGTCAGCCACCCCCTAACCCACCCACCCACCCACCAACCGGCATACAGCCCACACCCCAAAACAACCAAAAATATTTTGAGTGACTGACCTTCTGGCGCCAGCGCCAGTAAAAATACGAGGTGAAATGCAGTTGGAGTAATCCATCTCCTTGCTGAATCCAACATTGTTAATTCACGGGGCCCGGCTCTCTTGGTCTTTTTCCCTTAATAGAAAAAGGGGGAGCCGGGGGGATATAGATGGGGAGGGGTCCTATGCGTGAATGCCCGTCGTCGCCGTCGCCGTCAGCCGGCGTCGTCGGCCCCCGATCAGAGCGCGCCGCGCCGCCTGCGCAACCCGATCCATTGCCTAGCTCTCTACTACACACACTCGAGGCACATACTGAGAGCTCTATACACACCACACATGCTGGGGGACAGTGGTGGTGGTGGTGGGGGTGAGACCTTGGCAATGTCCATAACAAGGCGGGGTTGTGGGGATGGGACATGACGTCCAGGAGAGGTTATGTAATCTAGACAGATATAAGGGCGGGGTTTTGACATGCGATTCGAAGGTGGCGCGGTAGACATGAATTTGACCATGCTGAAACATTTTCCATTTTTGGGTTCAGAAACGCTGAAGATGGCCTTCCATTTTTAGTGCACAAATGGCATACTGTATGTCTGCACCTGAAATATCAATCCCACAGTGTCTCATATTCTGAGAAATTCTACTGTTACAGTCACCCATAAATTAATGGGAGCATGATGTGGATCTCATAATTCCTTAAAATAAAAATGGAAGACCTGTTGTACAGTACAGAACACATTGGGTCAGCTGCATGCCCTTATTGCTGAAATTGTATGTAGTCAGTTGAACATATTGACCCAAGGCCGCAGGACCTTGAATTGGATATTGGGCTTTCCAGTAAATTATTGGTTCTGCAGACCATGTGCAGAATGTTTGCTTGATATCTTATTGATCTTCTACGCACAAGCCCTACATGAGGCCAGACAAGTGCCTCAACACAAATATCACTATCGTGATGGATTTTATTCTGCAACGGTGTTTCCAAAAAACTAAGACTGGGCATATTGTAGTCCCTAACAGCTAGGATAAATTAAATCTGTAAGGGAAATAGCCGTACATTGCTCAACCAATGAGAATCAAGTCGTAATATTTTTCAAGCAGTGGCAGATGATGCTTGATTTTTAGAGTTCCATATTGTTCCCCTAAATGAGGTTATGACACAAAATAAATTGAAGACCTCGGGGGAAGTACGATCAAGGTCCACCCCAGGTGAAACTGACTGAGATATTCCAATTTTAAATTTCGAAGGCCCACAAGGTTCTATTGTAAATCCCAATTTCAGGGCCTTCCATGATCATTACTCCACAACCACAATCAAACCACCATACACTACACTAGTGAAACTATCTTCTGAGATATGTGACTCATTTCTGACAAAAAGTGGCCCTTGATCGTGCCCCCCCCCCCCTAAGGACTTCAATTATATTATAATATTATATTATTATTATAGTATATTGCAAGGTATATGCAATATACAGTATAGAGTGTGTAGTATACAGGGTGTAAATGAAACAAGTGAGCACATTTTGAGGACTGACTGAGTGACTAGAAAGAATTTTTTTGTTAATACACTTATTGGTGATACAGGTGCATTGTTCCATCAGAAGGATTTGCGACACATCACACACTTCTAAATCTGAGTAACCAAAGTAACCACCATGGGCATGGTAACTATACTACAGTACTGCAACACGACAATCTACAACGAGCTGTCTTCATCTTTTCTTACATTGGTGCTTTTTGTTGCTACTGTTTACTCATGTTGTTCTGTGAGGGTATTTCCATGGAAACCTTGATGACGTCTGATCGCTGTTTCGTTTTCCGCACTGTAACATGTCAACCTCTTATTAACTATAGTAACCACCAGAAACATTTAGAGGTCATTCATCAGAAAAAGAGGGTTTTAGTTGCTCCTGGGAGGTAGGCATAGAAACGACTTATGTAATACTATGGCTACCGTGGTGGTTACTAAGATTTCGGCACATTTCTGTGAACAGTTACAAACCCACATTTAATGGTGAAGCGACGCATCTGTGAGACCAATTGTATTGGCAAAAAAATGTCCCTTTCTAGTCACTATCATTCCTCAAAATATGCGCACTTATTTCATTTGCACCCTGTATGTAACAAGGGGCTACATAATATTAAAATAGGATAATATTGTACATTGAGAGGGCATGATTTTGAACACCATTATTTTAGTCAACAGTTGGCATTTTGAAAAGTGAGTGTCTATTAATGCTTGAGAAATCAAAATATAAATGATCCAATGTTCTTAGCCCCTCCTGCCACGATATTGAGTGGAAACAGTCACAAAATGAAGAATTTGAAATGCAGATTTATAAGATACTGTACCAGGGTATTTAATCACCCAAGTTTAATTTTTTCATCTGATAATATTATGAACAACTGCCATTAAAAATTCTGGCAGTCTGAGGAAGGTCTCTCCTGGAAGGGTTCCTCCCCGAGAATATCACCAAAATATTTTCATACTTCGACACATTCCACGACAAGGGATCACCATTCTTTCATGATGCAAGAAAATGCATAATTATGGAATATTGTGCACATTACCTTTGGATGTAGGACCCTTCGTTCACAATGGGCAACCTTGCCTCATGAACTTTCCTGTGTGTTATGATACCATGCAATTGAATTTCTCTTGCAGGCCCGAAAGTAAAAAAATATATTCCAGTGTATCATGATTGTATAGTGCTATATGGCAAGATAAAGTCATCATAGCATTGCTTTATGAAGAATCCTAATCATGTTTTGCAAGCAAAATGCAGAATACCATTTAGCTGTGACTTCATTTTAGTGCAGCAGTTCGAAAGCAAATTCCATCAGTAACATTGGTTTTTATTTTTATTTGAATTTGCCCACTCTAAAACAACAGCTTCCAACAACCGAAATCTGCCAATGGCGTAAGGCTGTAAGTGATAAGACACCAAATCCCGTCATATTTTCATTTGAAGGGTTTGGATGTGTGCTGTAAAGGTATGATCTGCACCCTATGCAGCTCAACTCACAGATAGATTGAAAGAGACCGCTAGAAGGTTTTAATATCTCCATTCATCTGAACTATTCTATCAGGTTCTGCAGGGAGTTTTAAAAAATGCCCTCCACAATAAATTGAATATACCTTTAGAACACGCTTGTAATTAAGCAGCTTTATTTACTTATTAATGGGAGCTGGAGAACAAAAGGGAGGTCCAAAAACAGGTGGTAAAAGTTGGGGATAAATCCACGGATGGGGGAAAAATACAAAATAAAGGCCCTCTCCCAATCCTCGTATGAAAGATCACTAGAAAAAAAATGGGATGCAAAATTGTACCCCGCCTGTAAACCTTCCCTTTCTCCCCTCCAAACTCTCTCTCTCTCTCTCTCTCTGCCCCATTCTTTCCCCCTTGCCCACCCCCCCTCCCGAAAAACAGTTTAATTACACCAACTAGTTGGCAGCTTGTCCTTCTTGAGACCCGGGAAGCACATAGCGGACATACGGCACCTCCACATCATTCCCGTCGTCATCATTGCAGCACAGCTCAAATACTAGGGCACGCACATGCGGCTCAATTGGTCGGCGAGATACCTTTCGAACCACATCTGTCATCCTGGAAACACACAACATTAAATGCCATTGTAAATTAATAATTTTGCTTTTAAAACACACAATTGGCCTCACAAATCATGAGGGTTAACTTACTTGAGGTCCATTCGCTCATCGGTCTTGGCTTTAGGTAAGAAGAAAGCGTACAGCATGCAGACACCATGTGACAACATGGTGATCTGGAGGCGGTGCTCCCTCTGGAAGTATTCAATGAACTCCCTGAGAGTCATTTCTCCATCGACATCAAAACGGTCCCATTGGGTCCAAACTTGGTCGTAGTACTTCTGCTTCTGGGCTGCAATTGGCTCTGAGAATGCCACCATAGGCAGAGCCAGGTTCACGAACCCATTCTTAAATCGAGTGAGATGCCTCTCCTCTCCTCCTGCTGATACTCCGGCCCAGCCTGATGCACCTAGTTCAATCTTCTCCTGAACGAGTTTGATAAGCTCCAGGCAGGCCAAGCCTGACACTACCGCAGTGGTGGTAGCAATGGCAGGAATGATCTTCCCGGCAATCAGCTTGGAGGTGAGACGGTCAGCAGGAGCAATACCATAATTTTCTGCACGCGAGTTGGAGGCAGCCACAATAAAGTCCATGTGGAAGTTGGTGTCATCATCCTTCTCAAACTCTATTGGGCTTATGGAAACACCACGCATGCTGGTCGCGGATGGAAGTTCCTTCTGCAGTTGTTCCACACGATCTGAATCCGCTGTGAGAGAAAAAGAATTTAATGAAGGTAAAATACACCAAAATTGTCATCTCAGGACTCCCAACTGTCAAAAACACATACAGGGTGACAAGCAGGGAAAAACACTGCTTACAGAAATTCAGCTTAATTTTCACACATGGCTGAAGTACAACATTGGAGTACAAATTGCCATCAGCCATTGCCTACCAGGAATGAAAAGTGACTATGGTTAGAGAAAATCAGATAAACAAGCTGGATTTTTCTTATGGCATTATTCTTCCTTGTTAGATCACCCTGCATTTATCAACTTGTGCCAACTTACCCATGTTATTGCTGTTTGACTGCATCTCTGCATCATTGACTGCAATGCGTACCCCAGATCGTGGGACAAAAACAGGGACCTCTACCTGCTGCACTATGTTGGCCACCAACTCCCGGTCAAGGCATGGAGACAGACCATACATCACAGCCTTCAGATTTGCAGCGGCCATAATGAAGTCCAAGTGCAAAGGCTGTAAAACACAGTAATGAAAGCAGCTGGCACTTTAATGTCGTAAGAATTTGATCGACATTTTGGGCCTACATCTCCACCAATTGTTATAACACACTGAGCAGAAATCAGTTCACAGCTGCATCATTGGAAATTTCTTGCACACTCACCCCTGTTGCCTCACCTTCAAGTTAATTTCAAGCTAATTTTGACCAGGTATTCACAATTCATAATCAGAAACAATGGGATATTTTTCTCCTTATTTTCAACTGATACAAATTGGCCTTAACTACACAAAAGAAGCTACTCAACTGATGGGAGACTTAAATCAGGGGAAGTTAGCCTTGGTTATACATTATACATTGGACGAAGATAAAATAAATGATCTACTAACATTGGCAGCATCGAAGGTGAGTGGATGTGGGCACCTCTTGGGTCCAGACCAGAAAGGCTGTCCTGAAGAGGTGGTCTGATCAGGTGGGAAGTTGAAGAGCAACTGCTTGATCTGGTTGTCATACTGCTCCTGCCAATGGAGCCGTGCCCATGCCACACAATCCTCATATTTCTCAGGCCTGTCATCAACAAGGGCTCTTTTTACAGAATCCAGCACTTCCAAGGGTTGGGCACCTGGCAACTTCAGGGTTCTTTCCAGGAACCGAGGGTCGGAAAGGTACTGGGCAGCATTCTCAGCAGCCTTTCCAAAAAGGCCTTCAAATGCATCGCGAGCCCACTGCAAGGTGTGTTCTATGGCATTGGGGAAGTTCTTTAGGGTGCACACTGGGATGGACTTTTCTGGGGGGTCATGAGAAGCCGAGTACGACTCGGTCAAGTTGGGGATCACCACCTGGGTGTTCCCTTTGGTTCCCAATGTCCCTGACTCCAGGAGAGGCTTCCGGTAGTATAAACACCGGCGGTCCATGTAGATCCCTTGAAGAAAAAAGTAGACACAACTAAATTAGCTGGGAAAGACTTCTGAGTGAACAATGTGTGCAAGTTACACTGAACCAAAATTAAAAGTGCGAAATTTTAGTCCCACAAAATCCACTAGCCTCCTGTAGCATGTAACTGCAATTCTATTCACTATCTAATCAATGGGCACGCCTTGTGTAAAGCAACCATGTGGATTTGCTGTCGCCATACAGTATATTCTTTATCGTCACTACTGAGATGGTTATAAACCTACTAGTATTCTATTACCACCACTACTTAATAATCCACTCACTAGCTTCCACATTGTCAAGTGCGTTGGCTACCCCATCAAGAGCATTGAAGAAGTCGTCGTCATAAAGGTGTTCAGTTTCCTGGCCCACCCTGTTTTCATGGGCCATCACGTTGGCATCAGGGTTCATTTGCTTAACAGCAGCAGCAGCAGTTACAGACTTGGGCCTCTGCACATCCCACGGACGAAACAGGAACTGACGGTTCAGGTTGGATCTCTCAATCAGGTCCATGTCTGTCACTGTTACCCTCCCCCTTGGGCCTGTTCCAATGCCCAGCATTGCAAAGTTCTTCAAATGTTCACATCCAATGGCACCAGCACCAACCACAAAGTAGTTCAAGTTTCCAATGGCTTTCTGAAACTCCTGGCCAAAGATTGCCACCTGGGCATCATACCTGGAGCCAGTCTGAAAGATAAAAGGTAATGTTGATGTTTGATATTTAATGAAGGTAGCTCACTCCTTCACATGGTGCAAAACTATATCAATGCAACATTTAAATAATTACAAGGTGGAAGGGCTGGATTCACAAATGGACTTAAATAACGATGTGCATACAAGTTGGTATGCTGGACATATTAGCAGCCACTAAATGTTTATTTTCCGGCAAAGCGATGGCGTGTACAGAGGACCCTCCGTATCCGCAGAGGTTTGGTTCCAGGACTTCCCACAGATACAGAGATCTGCGGATGCTAAAGTTCTTGATTTAATATGGGGTAGCACTTGCATACAACCTACACACATTTTCCCGTATACTTTAATTCATCTCGAAATTAGTTAATACCTAAAACAATGTAAATAATTGTTACACTGTATTGTAGTGCTTGGAAGACAGCAAATTCAAGATCTGCTTTTGGAACTTTCTAGTTTTTCTGTTTCCCACCGAGGGACCTCTATACATCATTGTTTGGTATTGTTGCTGCAACAGCTTGAAACCCTCTTGCACTGCACAACTTATTTCACCCTTCTGGGAATCCACCCTCTAGAAATCTGAAAAGTTCCTTTCAGAGTAACTCAGACAGGCCTGGTTGTAAAAATGTTTACCTTTGAAATTATTTGCATGTTATTGGCACAACACCTAGAATACACAAAGAAGCCTTTGTCTAGACCCTCTGACACTGTGTGTCCAGATGTCTTGCATGACCTAGCAGCACCATTGGGATTGCTCCACAAATATTCCCTTGCATCTACAGTTATTCTCCAATGATCCAAGATGGCTTGGACCATACAAATTTCTCCTCTTCTCTTCTCACATTTTAGTATGTGTTCTACAAAGTAATACTTTTGAATGTTACAACAGTAATTTTTAAATGACTATCAACATTTTAACTTCCCCACACATCATTTGCATTCTTACCACCGGGCCTTATAAACCATTTTGCACCAACACCTGCCACACATACTTCACAAAACCATGTTCACCCTCCGTCTCCTGCTCTCTTCTGCACATTTTGGGTGGGGGTATAAAAATAGCTCTTTAGGTGAAAATCACTGAATCTGGCACCATTGGTTTTGCTCTCAATTCATGCACAAGATGGGGCTGAAGCGTCCAAGACCTACAAATTCGAGTTGCATCTTGAGAGAACCATTTACCGCCTCATATGCTATGCATGAGAAAGTGACATCCTATTGCGACATCCGTGCAGTTTTTTAAAAGGCAGCTTCCACCCATCAAAAAAATCCTAGATAAATCTATATGATTGCCCACTCCCTCTAATACATTATGAAAACATTAAGTGTCAGTTTAAAAATTCTTCAAAGGTCCAGTTTAAATGGAGGTAATGTGAGTCACTAGGTGCAAAAAAAGGTGGCTCAGGTGTCAAGCGCGCAATGCCGAGAGCTGAAAGCAGTCCGCCCGACCAATTAGGAGCGAAGATATTCTTTACAACTGCAATGTCACAGGGGAGTTTACCTACGCTTCACAGATCATTCTGAGTCTCTCGCTCCCCCCCCCTCCCACCCCCAGCAAAAAGTACATAATTTCAAGAATTTTTTTATGCTTTTCAGCTGCACGTCCACTTACTGGGAAATATACCGCAGGGAACTGTATTTAAATTCACGCAGTATATGTTTGTTTACAATGAGACCTGTGGCCTGTGACGTCGTGTCATTAAAAATATCATGCGAGTGGCGTAAATACTCATGAACATAGCCTTAGGTAACTCTTCTAGTTTCTATGGTGAAAGAAATTTCCGTCATACCAGTGAATTTTAAATAAATTATTTTGTTTGGCTGTATTATAATACAACCAAAATGGCTGCGGGAAACAAAGGGTTAATTGAAATATGACAAAGATGATTACCGGTTTGCAGTTGTCTGCCGTAAGCGAGCTGGTGTCACTTGGCAGGCACTCAAGGGCATCAAAGTACATCCACTGATGTATGGGCGTGAATTTCCCACTGCAAGCCTTCATTACTTCCTGAGCCACAATTCCTCCTACAAACGCATTGATTGGGGTGAGGTTTCCCTGACATGTTTTTGCAAATGACCTGAAGAGGTCCTCGTTCAGCCCTTCCTTCTTCTCATCCAGCTCCTTGGCAAGGCTAAGAAAATCTTCGGCATCTGCCTCCTTCCAAGGCTCAGGTAAGCCCCCATTATTCCGCTGCTGATAGGTATGAACAGTACGAAATGCCAAATGAAGTTGTGGTGGGCGATCAAACTTTCCAAAGTCAGTGTGGAAAAACTCTGGGTCTTGCAGGGAATCCTTCAGTGACTTAAAGTTCATCTGGAAGGGCATCTTCACTTGTGTAACAATTCCTCCTTGCTTGTATGGAGTTAAGCCAGTGGTATCCCCAATGCTGAAGGTGTATGGACCTAGGACTCTGATCTTTCGGGGTTCACAGCCATTAAGCTCAGTCATGCCCTGGACTTCAGAGAAGGTGACGCAATTGCCATCTTCCAAACCATGGCGAGCTTCATCCAGGCAAGTCACCACCCCTTCAGCATCCTGAAAATGGGATAATTTGCCAGGATGAACAATGATTAGCAACAATAATCAGACAATATTATCACAAAAGTTTTCTTTGGAAAATACTTCCATTACAATCTAGCAGAGGCGTCAAAATTAACCAATCACTACAACTTACTTGGCATCATTTTATTTAATATTCTTCCCTCTCCAATGAGAGTAGACATTTTCCCCAACTGAAGCACCATAAATCCTTGGTCCAAAATAAATGATGGACTAAGGAATTATATTGCAGTTTCAATAGGAAATTATTGCGAATGTGACAGTAAATAATGTCAACTTTTCGAAGTGTTTAAAAATATGAAGGCTTTTAAAAACCTCAATGCACTCCTATCCAGTATTCCAAAATTGTGGGCTTCATACGTTATAATTACTGGGGAACATCATTTCTCTGCATGATATCAGATGCAGTCATGCTGCTGAAATTGCTGATCTTACTTGATAATAACATGCAAACTTTTCACAAAGACCTCACCATAGTAATGCTGGCAATCATGGCTGACACTGGTTGCTCTCCATCACGGTCTACCACCGTGAAGTGTTCCCCAAAATCACAGAACACTTGACCAAACAGGCCTCTGCTATCTGCAATTATCAGTGCTGTCTCCAATGCACCACCACCTGCTCGTATTGCCTGTGATACCCTGAGCTGCTCTTCCAAACTGCTATCAGTCAGCACTACCACTCTGAATTTGCGAACAATCTCATCAGTGAGTTGGCCTGTGTGTGCCTTGGTTGGGACGTAGGTGTTCAGTTCTGACAGTCGCTGGCAGCAGGCCTCTGCTCTGTTACGGCCTATGTCTTCAGCCTTGAGAAAGAATTGTGAGCCCAAGTCCCGAACAGTTGCCTGGCGCTGGTCATGCAAAGTGACCGACTTGACTCCTCCGAGAATGACATTCTTTGCCACCTCCACCCCGAGGCCACCCATGCCAGAAATCAGCACATCAGAGCACGCCATACGCCGCATTGCATCATGGCCCAGCACATAAAGCTGCCGGGAGTACAGGCCCTCATCAATCTCCTCCGGGCCATTGGACGTGCCATTCTGAGCCATGTCCTGCATGTTGGGAAAAGAAAGCAGATTAGATGGGAAAAAGTACTGACTTAGAATTTTAGTGATGTAACATGTTTTGTCACAAATGTTCAATCTCTAAACATTTTCAAATGAATATCACAATCAATAAACCTAAATGGAAATCTTTTAAGGTCTTCGGGGGGAAAATCAAGCACAACCAACTAAACTGCCTTGGACATGATGCCACGAAGGGCCACAAAGGGAGGAGGGGGGGGGGGGAGAGNGGGGAGAGAGAGAGAGAGAGGAGGAGAAGAGAGAGGGAGAGGGAGAGGGAGAGAGAGAGAAACATACGAGATTTTAAATATTCTCCTTGTTACTTTAGTTAAAGTAAAATCATCAAGCCCCTTAAATGGTGTGTATGAGTTTGTGTAAGATATTAATTGACTTGGTACAACTTTGTGGCAATGAAATCCTTCAAGTCTTCTTTCCCCATTGCATGAATTTTGGCTGCTTTGCCACATCCCAAGTACAATCATCTTTGGGCAATAAATGATGTAATCATCACCTGCATGGGAAACTGGATACTGCCGAAACTCATTTTTGTATGGTCTCATCAAATGATTTTCTAGGCACTTCTGCTTCATACCAAACCTATTCATTACAAACAATTTTCCAGGATTGGAGCATGTGATACAGACTTCAGATTAATAGGAAAGAATGCCTTCCAGGATTGATTTTGATGCTAAATGCACCATCATTTTTAGTGGAGATCGTATCTAACACTATCAGAAGCAAAAATGAAACTCAGGTTTCTGATGTGTGAAAACCAGGGATTAAAATTTAATAATTGTCCAATTTTAAAAGTATTTAATGGCCACTGGATGATATTGGAAGGTCTTGGAATTATTTTCAATTTTCACAATGATGATGGGGCAGGGTGTGTGTGTGAGAGAGAGTCAACATGACTGCACATTCAAATTAAACTGCATATCAGTTAGTTAAAAATAATGAGTAATTCAAAAAACTGGGCATGACTGTGCACTTTTTAATTTCTTCTTGTCACCAGTTGAAAATTAACAAATTGCAAATTCAGGAATTTCAAGCCTTGATTTTCACAACTCATAAACCTCGGAGGGGAGGGGGAACCAAAGAGAGTTTCACTTTTACTTTTAACATTGCACTAAAAACTATGGTGCAAAGCAGCAAAATAGATCCTGGAAGGGACCATGTAAAATCTCCTTAATAACATGTCATACAAGGTGGGTTTCTTCTATCATATCTTTTTCTCCTGAGACCCAATACCCCCTGGTAAAATCCCATCCAGTTCCAAAGTAACATTAGTGCAACCACCATCCCTCGAGTTCACCAAGAGAGAACCATTAGCCTGCAACAAAGCCTCATAACCAGAACTGATTAACAGCAGCTGGACTACTCAAATATTAAGACATGCAACATTTTCATGGTTTGGCTTTGTCCCTTCCGCCTCCATGGTAACACTTGACAACTAATTTGTATGCATGGATGACTATTTAACATTTGCTGAATCACCTTCCCTTGAAGTGACCTCTACAATAATAACGTGAACTGGCATAACAACATGCAATACATTTATTTTTAAACAGCAATGCAATGTGGCTAGCTCAGGACATAGTAGTGCTGAAACAGTCAATTGATCTGTAACACTCTTTAAAAATTAATCCCGGCCAGAAATGGCACAGGGCAAGCAACTACCCTCACTGAGCCTCATCTTTCTGGGTCACTGCAAATCAATGACTACTCCCTTGTACGAAATGCAGTCAGAAGGAGCGGACACTGAGAATAACCATGCCACTGTCCTCTTTTCTAATCTTTCTCCCAACACAACTCACAAAGATCCCCGAGGCACTCTCCGCCACCTCCAGCTCAATGGACACGAATGTCTTCTTGAGCCTGGTCAACGAGGACACAGCGTCTTCGCTGGCGGCGGAGAGCGGACCAGCCGGGTTCACCTCATCCATGGAGCAAACGCTACCCATGTCTCCACAACAGAAACCCCAACTGATTTTTTCAGTGCATGTGAACTGAATCGATTGCCCCCCTTTAACTCCTCCCCACCTGTCTCATGTCAATAGTGAACAGGTGTACTAGTAGGGGGAGGGTGGTTGGGTTGGTCTGGTGATAGCAATGGAGACTGGGCAGGAACGAGGTGGGAGAGGGAGGTGGCCGACACACGAATAGTGTCGCATGAAGTGGATCGATGCAAACATTGACCCCTTACCGTCTCCATACTGCACGGTTCCATCTGTCCTGTCGCGAAATTAAATGACCCCTGACTAAGAAAAAAAAAAGTTGCTAATAGCGCGCGCGACACAAAACCAGTGCACCACAACCCCACCCACCAGCGCCTACGTCACCCAGGGTTGCGTCATCGACCGGCAAACCCGATTGGTCCACGACTCAAAGCACTTTTGCCAAATTTTTCCCTCGTCCTTTGTTGCGGAGCCGTGTACGTGTGCAATACTGTATCCGCCTCGACCGCTCTCTTTTTTTTCCTCCCCACTGTACGTTGTCCTCATAACCGCGTGACTTCACCCCCACCACCAGATCCTACCAATCCCTCCAGCCACAAAAAGACGACGCGTCACGACAGGAGAAAAAAAAAGTCCGAACAAGGAAGGCGCGCGCGCAGAATTTTTCTGGTCCGTGTGCGAAACAAATTACAGGTGCACGAATTGGCAACGTCATGACTCTTCCAAATGCAGGTTTCGCTCGTTGCCGCCAGATACCCTCAGTTTCCAGTGAGATTTGGCGAGTGCGGGTATGGGCAACTCTGAATAGAGACGGCAGCCATTTTTGGTCCACGGGAAAGAAGAGCAGATCAATCAATGAGAATGCCTCCATCTTTTTTCCTTTCACTAGTCAATGGTACAGTACATGGCATTTGGCAGCATAGGATAATCTGGCTGTCCGCCCCAATGCATCTACTTCTTGTCATGGTGGAGGGGGCTTGCGTTACTCCCATGACCCCAAGAGCTACGCCGACTGTAGCTTCAGCTATTCTACTGGCAGGGCCACCCACGTAGGACAGGTCTTATGGATAGGAGACCAACTAACTCTTCAATTACTCTCTCCATCTGTCCCCACCTTTGTGGCTTCTAATAGCCAGATAGGTCGTGAGATAGGCACAGTTGCTTTGGCTCATTCCTAATAAACCTAATCTGACTGATATACTCCTATAAATCCTGGGCGGAGATATGCTCCAAAACTACATGCTGCCCATTTGAAAAGAAAAGAAAAAGTGACCAAGGGGGTAACCACTCCTCAAAACAGTGTACACCAGTTCCTGGAACCAGGTGGTTCCACCCTGTTCCAAGCCAGCTCCACCCGGTTCCAAGCTGGTTCTAGGCCGGTTCCTCAGGGACCCTGTACACTGGGTTCCAAGAAGTGGTTACACCGTCAACTGTGACAACAACGAGTTTCTTTCAATTCATTGGGAATAATCTGGACAATCTTCCAAGGAAAGGCTGACCTGCATGATCATTGCTCCTCTCAATGCATAAATGAACATGTCAGATATTATTTTCAATACTAGAATGCAACATTACCAGGAGCTTAATATTGGACGGTATTATGCAATAATTTGTCAACCAGCAAAAATTTCAAAATTGAGCTAAGCCCAGAAACATACCTAAAGAATCCCACCTCATTCTGTTAAAATCACGCTGATGAAATCCGCATACTTTTGCCATATAAGACTGAAAAGAACACTGAATTAAATTCACAGGTATACTCATACACTCGTATGAATCATGTGGGTTGAGTCATTATTGCATAACACCGTCCAATTATGCTGCATGAATGGTGCAGCACATTACTTCAAAGTAATACTTTTCCTTGAAATTAACACTATTTTCACCTTAAAATTCCTCGAATACAGTCAAGCACTGTAGCATGGTACTACCCAAATAAGTCTTGAATATTTCTAGCATCAACATGAGCTTATTCAAAATGTAGTGTCACTGCCACATCTGAGTGATACTCAAGTAACCTGAGAAAACAAACCACTGATAAATGGCAACTCCACCTGTAATCAGTGATCAAGCAACTTATGGTTTGCTAAACTCAGTGCCACATACGCCACACAAAACGTGTCTACAAGAAACCACATCAATGCTGAGGAACTCCCAAACATGTACAACCACCTAAAGCAGGTGCAGGATCAAGTTGGAGAAAGCTTGAAGAGTGCACTTTTAAGGTTGGGGGAAGATGATGCTTTTCTCTGGTGGGGGATACACCGTGTCACAGGCAGGGCAAACCTTGGCCTTGTTCAAAAAAAGCAACTTCGCAAGGAATGAGCAGAGGGAGGGGGGGTAAGAATCTCTACAGTTGCTAGGGACAGTGTTGGCAAAACCTGAGCAGCAAGAGCTTTTGTGCACCAATAGCAAAAGTGGCATGGAGGGTGGTACACTGTATCAGTTGGTAGCACTATCAAAACGTATCCAAATGCTGACGGATAATATCTTAAAATACTCTCCATGCCACTTGGCACCAAATTCTAGGTCATAATCCCAGGAAGCGTGAAATTCACATATATTTGAAATCAGGGTGTTCCACATCTTATGATGCAATCCTTCATTCCCAATATAAAAAAGCATCTTTAGTTGATGGAATATGTTGAAACTTTGCCAGTCTCTACATGCATTAGTTACAAAATTTAAATAATATTTAACAATGGACACCTACAAGGTTAAGTTCTGCTATTTTCAGAAGGGATTGTACATAACATTAAAAAGTGAAAGTCAGTTTTTCCCTGTCAATAGCTGGAGCTATGACAATCTGGTTTGTTCACCAACATGAGCTCAATATTTAAAACCATTCACCTTCCAAACATATGAAGCAATTTGATGGTTCTCAGTTTGGTAAAATCACAACTTTCGTGTCTTAATTTCTTGCTTTCAAATCCCCTCCAGCCCAAGATTGCTGGAAGTTTGGGCATTATCTCATCGAGTAAGGAGCGAACTCTAAAGCTTTGTATAGAAGCACTTAAAAAACAAACAAATGAAATCAACTAAGACCTATTACTTATGGCAAAACCAAACCTTTGGGGCGACCTTTCAGCTATGACATCATAGGACTGCTCTGCCATCAGGTGCAAGAAGAGCATAACTCAAAAACTAAGAAAGGTGAAAGCTTCCCATGCATGCCCAGCACTAATCCCCCCTGACTCGGAGGGGATTAGTGCAGGGCATGCATGCGACTTTCACCCTTACTAGTATTTGAGTTACGGTCTTCTTGCATCTAATGGCAGTGCTCAACAGCTCATTTTTAATATTCCATGCATATTATACCGAGCAGAAATGTGGTGCAGACATCCTGATCTGGGCAGAAACAGGGGGAAAGGCCAACAGAGAAGCTAAGCAACTGCAAGTGATAATTACTCTGAATACAACCTCCAAAAATCATGGCCTCACCATTTTTGTAGTTGCTGGGATAGTGTTGATCCGGTGACTCTTTTATTTATGCCAGTTGCCCTGCCCAGTGACACGACTCAAAATTAGGGATGCTAAAATGAATGGTCCAGCTAATTGAAAGCTGTATTCCACTGGTTATAATGTTCTTAGGGCATTTACTAATATCATACGCACTATAATTGCCGATAAAAATTTTATCTTGATGACTTGAGGAAAGATCAGTGCATCAATTTCACTTTGAGGAACAGATATATTACTCCAGAAATTCAATTACTCCAGTTAACTACAAACTATATTGTGTAACTAGCTGGTGGATGCCAACTCAAATATAAATTATTGTCAATTATGTGTAAGCATCAGAGTGGCTGAAAAACTGTGTACCAAGACTTTAATATGGGAATAACTAAAACAACACTAAAGTTATGAAAATAAGTAGAAACTAATTCCCAAATATTGCTCTTTTTACTTGGACTATAGACTAAGTTAGCTAAAATTTGAAATCGACCACCAACTCTGTGATGTGCATCAAAAATTATTTAACTTTGTCTGAAGGCATATTTCAGTTCATCTACTATGATGATTCCTTGTGGATCTCGAAAAATGCTGGCTCACATTTTGGACAAAGATTAACTCTGTCTTGCTCTTTACCACAAACATGTGCTAATTAATACTGTACATATGCTTCATATTACATGCCTCTAAGAGTACCTGAACGATATATTCAAGGATCACCTTTGTTGTCTTTGATAATATGCAATGTAAGTTGTTCCTGAGAATATGATACCTCAAGTGAAATTGTTTTCCTACCCGATTTTAAGTTGCGACAAATGGGTTTGAAAACTGCACATTTGCAACTTTTCTTGTTTTCAAATGGCTGGAAAAGGTGCCAAGACCTTCCAGAATTTTGATGTTAATTTTAATGGCAATGGTAAATGAGGTCAAATTTTTTGAGTCAAGTTGTTCACTAATGCTCACATTTAATAAATCGATGGTTGTACAGGGATGTTGTAGGCCTAATCATACTTTAAATGGCTACTTGAATGATGTCACATCCCTGTGCAAGTATTGATTTTATTGAATGCAAGTTTTAGTGAACAAACTGACGCAAGAATTGGACATCATTTAGCTTTGCCATTAAAATTAAAATTTTGGAAGGTTCCTAACGCCTTTTGTAGCCAACCAAAAATCAACAATTCACACCTTTCAAATCCCTTTTTCACACCTCAAGGTGCAGGTTGGGCAAAAATGATTTTCACACTTTAGTCTCCTCTCATTTGAAATAATTTCCACTAAAAATTATCATGTAACACAACACAGATCCCTCAACAAATCCTTCGTCAACAAGAATACACTTTGAGTACGTTGCTAAACTCAGCTGCTGCAGAGCTACCGCATGCCGCAGCGAAACTAAAGAGTAACAATAAAATAACAATAATATGGTTATTTTATTGTTACTCTTTTGTTTCACTGTGCCAGTGGCTGAGCTTAGCAACGTACTCTGACATAATGTCCCCAAATGTGAGCAAAAAAAAAATCATACTATTTTACAAAAGCAACTGATGGTCATTTGGTCCCATGCTGCAGGTAAGGTTACTTCATCCCTTCAACATAATTATGAAACACCCTGTAATTATGTTACTATTTGAGTGATGTTGGGCGCATCAACAGTCACACAGTCCTAATATTAACAAGGACATTAATTTTGAAAATGGCAGTCACTTTGGAATGCACAAATTCCAAGCAATAAGTCAGGGTCACTGCGCTATCATGTGCTTATAATATCCAATTCCTTCCAATATTACGTGAGAGTTCAACATTGCACATGTGCAGTATTCCCCAAACAAAAACTTCAATATTCAAGGAGCAAACAACGCCCAAGTCCTTCCCTCGTCGTCATGTTACACCTTGTTTTACCGAGTCAGCTAAATCATAAACTACAGCATTCATATCTGGAATGCGAACTACCTGATGAATGCAAGAATGCCTCCCACAGCAGCATCCAAACAGACTTGACATCCTAACTATCTCGTAAACACCCAGACGACATCACCAGTGTTGTCATTGCTAAGTGAGATACAAAAACAATGGTTACAAACGTGATGGCACTCCCTGTCCCTCCATCCAGAATAGCTGATGCCATTGTGTTATGTGCAACAAGAATTCATCCGACAACTGGGGCTTGAGCCAAACAAAAGCTCCACAATAGTCAAATTTCCTCTACACCCTGCAATCCAAGGTACTTTCAAAGCAATATTATTCCAGGCATTTTAACATGCTTTTCTTATGGGAGTGTGTCCACAATAATAATGCGGCCATAGTACTTGTCCAGGGAAGCAAGATTGCGCCAGATCCTGGATACAGCAGAAACTTGTCAATGCACAATTTTTATTTGGTTCCAGCCAATGATTTTTAATGTACATGTTGGTTACACTTGCTCATTACTGAACATTTGCTCGAAACAGACCGATACCACCACGTTTCAGCATCGGTTTTGCTTTGGGTACACGCTCATGCACTGGCGCTTAATTATTGGGGTTGTCTAATGTAGCAGCCGAGCAGCACAGGGATCAAATGACCACAGACGCTGCATCCCATCCATACTGCTCTCATATGGAGACAACGACTCAAGGTACCGCACCAACTTATTGACTGCACGTTGCTACTTGTCATGGCAGCAGAAGGGCATACGTACGGTGTTGGATGTGGAAACGGAGTTAGCTTCGGCTGCGGCTGCACAGTTCCCTGAGGACAATTTCCGCTTCTTGCTCGGGGGTGATGTCGGACTGTCGGCCGGCTCTTCACGCACTTCAGCACTTGACATCTACTCGGAAACAAAGACCTTGAGGAAAAAAAAAGGAACACGAATTGATCTTGTTCGACTGTTCTAAACTTCGGCAGCAGCGGATCTCCCGAGACCGTCGTCTTCTCGCCACCAAAAAACTGCTGTCCGTCGGAATACTGGGATGAAAGGCAGGGGTGTGCGTGGGGGCGTCCGGCGATGCCCGTAGCAGCTGTCTGCTGTACCGGTGCACGCGGTAAAGAGGGAGAGTCGCCCTGCAGTTGCGTAGCTCGAACGAAGTGTCTCCGTCCGAGTCTCGCCGGCAACCCAAAATGGCGTCTCACTTCACTGTTCCAAACTCAGACTCGCCCCTGCTCGCCCATTGGTCGGAAGGGCTCCTCATGATGAGGAGGGGAGGGGTGGGGAGGGGAGGCGAGAGAGGGAGAGAGGGGTGGGGGAGGGGGGGGGAAATGCNAGGCGAGAGAGGGAGAGAGGGGTGGGGGAGGGGGGGGGAAATGCGCAATGCATCATGGGAAAAGTTGAACAAGTGACAGATGGAATGCGATATGCGCATGCGCGATTGGAGTGAAGCCAGCCCGCGCATTTTCAATGTTTTCAATTTCAGTTTGACAACTTCAGTAGGGGTAAGGTAACTCATGCGTTTGGGGAGGTGGCTTGTGTCCTTGGCAACTATAATTAGCCACGCCTCCTGTACCAGTCGACCAATCAGGATTCGATTTCAAAGGAGATGGGCGCTATGTTCTAAAACCTCAAAATGCGATGAGTTTGTTTACACTTACACAATTATTGGTAACTAAGCAGGGGAGAAATATTTCCCCACCATTCGTTGAACTCTGCAGGGGGCTGGGCTAATTATATGGTTGCCAAGGACACAAGCCACCTCCCAAAAAGCATGAGTTATCTTAACCCTACAACTACTGTACTTCAGGCAATATTAGTGATAATTAAAATGACCAACGATCATTCATTTGACCACACCATTAACAAGAATATATTACTGTGGAACCTCGTACTTCGAACGACCCTAATTTCAAACATTCCATCTTGTTCAATCACTAAATTAGGATACGGAGTTTGAACGAGGCTTCTAATTTCAACCTGTGCACGCAGTGACAAAAAAATGCACTCATTGCGTATGTAAACATCTCTTGCGTGCACATAGCACTAGCTGTGAAAGCATCTCTTGTGTTAGGCTAGTGTGTTGTCAGTCTTCTTTTTCGCTTTATTGACATTATTAACATAGAGTAGAACTCCGATATTATCAGACTCATCAGTTAGGGTCCCAGATCATATGAATTCACTTTCCATTATAACCTAATGAGGAAAATTGATTCAGAAATAAAACAATTCAGAATTCAAATGGCCTGGAATAAATTAAGTTCGAAGCACCAGGTCCCATTGTAGATATTTAACCAATTCATCATTGTCATTAATTTACCAAACCATTAACATGAACAATCAGGAGATGAGACCCGGAATTAGCTGAAAAAATGTACCTTCCAAATTATATGTCCAGAATTCCCCACGCAGTTGTATGAGAATGAACATAACAAGTAAAGGGACACCAGCTATTTATTTCGGTGATAAATAATTATGAAGCACTCCAAAAAAACAAAATAATGACTTCATTATTCATCCATGGGGGTAGTAAATTTCAATGTAGTCATTAGCACATCCACAGACTTGCCTTTAATAGCAATGAAAAAAGAAAATTCTGCAAATACAGATATTGTTAACATAAATTCCACCCCCTCAGGCCACGTGCTCTGGATTCTTTCTGAGAATGACGAAACCCTCCATGATTGGAGAAAGTGGTATATATTCCTCGGTTGCCAACTCAGCTCTTTCACCGTATGCCAGCAGCACAGGGGTTGTGTATGTCTGGAACCCGGTAATGGTCTTTGGCTTCCCTGCTTGCCCAACCACATCCACAGCCTGAAAAGGCAGGTAACATTGGCAGAACAACACTGCAATACGTTCATGAACCCATACTGTACTCACCTGTCCAACACGAACAGACACTGGTTGCGGTGTCAGATTCTCATCAAAGGTGACAAGCATGCGGGGTTGCATGGCTGCTGCCAACATGTAGAGTAGATAATGAGATCGACCCAGAATAACTGGAAGAAGACGAAGAACATATTATGCAGGTTGCCGTGAGTAAAAATTACACCTACTGCATGAAATTGACAACAATTATTCCTTTGTGATTCAAAACTACACCAAACCACTAATTCTGCTTACTGTTTTTGACATCAAGAAAGGCGACGAGAGTGGCTAGCAACCCTGCAACAGCCACAGGTGACATTAGTTGACGATCAGAGTGGAAGGGGCAGAGGGTAAGCGTCCCTTTTCCCAGATGGGTAAGCCCTTGGGCTACTCGGACAAGGAAAAGATTGTTGGCATCCTTAGCATGATACTGGGCCAACTGTCGGAGCATGGCAGCCAGGCGAGCATTGTTAGTGCCAGCAGAAACCAGGCCCATGGCAAATATGGCGTTGTGGGCCACCTCAGGGTCTGAGTCGTGAGAAAACTTGCTCAGGGCATCTAGAATGTTCAGCTTAGGGTTGGAGACAGACAAGAGTCCCAAAGCAAGTGGGACAGCCCTGCGAATCACAGGCTCACAGTAGCGGAGCTGCAGAAAAGGGGATTAACTTCAACTTTCTTCTCAAAATAGAGCTGGATTCTGAAAGAATTTCATTGACTTTCTGACTCACCAGGTGTCCAAATGTCCTGAAGGCCATCTCAGCGCCTATGTCCTCACCCATGGCAATCAAAGCAATCCCCAGCACTGCTATAGCCTGCTGAGAAGACAGGTCTGGGTTCTCATCAGACTTCTTTTCCTTTTCACCAGCATCCTTCTTGTCCTTCTTGTCCTCCTTCTTCTCATCCTTTGAACAGAAAAACCATGCATACCCCAACATCCAATACGTCTTAATAAATTTATATTACCTTCCTATCTTTGTTCCCTTTCTCGGGTGGTTCATAATGTTCACTGCAGATGTGTAGGAGATGTTGCACCTTCAAAACATTACCAGTGCCAGCATAGGCGCACACTTCAACCATAGTGCAAGCCATAGATCGGAATGGCTCAGGCACCACTTCCAGGGCAGCCATAACAGTCTCGATAGCATCCTGTTTGCCTAGATAGCACAAACCCAACCCAAGAGGCAAGAAACGTGCATAGGTGTCTTTCAAGTCAGCTTCAGATCGTTCCATCAACATCTGCAGCACAGCAGAGGTAACGCTCCCACGGCAGGAACCAACAGAGATCATTCCACATGCCAGGGAAGCCATCCCCATCACCTCCATGGTGGACTTGGGATCAGATAAAACTGGAATCAGGAGTTTGAGAAGGTCTTCTCGATCGGATCCAGCATAAGCCAGTCCCAAGCCAACTATTGATCCAATTCGCATTGTGTTGGTCTCATGAAGGATGTAATCAGAGAGCAGTGCCTTGGCAGGATCACATTCATTGCGCACCCCACAATTGACAATCCCGCAAGCCAGGAGGGCACCAGCCTTGATATGATCTTCAGACGAATACAGGTATTTGTCAATCTGAGTCAGACCACCATCCACATCCCACAACAATATCAGACCCAAGGAAGCTGTTGCACTCAGCATACCTGAAAATTTGCCACATGTCAGAGTCAATTTCAGGGTTGGATCACACATGGAGAAAATTTTCGTTCAACCTCTGCTACGCTAATAAACCACATAACTGCATTTTGCAGGACGAGTGGGTGTAATTTTCGTGCTAGTTACTGCTAAGTTAGCAGTAACTAGCAGTGGGACGAAAGTTCCACCCAGTATTGCTAAAAATGAAACTGAATCCCAGCAGCAACTAAATCAGCCTGACTGCTATTATTGCTACTGCTGGTACTGGTGTATCAGGCTGACCAATAAAATCAGTTACCGTGTTCTTTGTTTTTGTAGAGCCACTTGTTCCCATCTTCCATGAGGAGCTTGTCCTTTCCAAATGCAGCGTTGACAAATCCATTGACAAAGCTGGCGGCAAGATTCTGGCGAGCTGAATCCACCTGCCCCCCTCCAAATGCAGGGCGTGTGTTTTCCAGATGGGATTTGTACACATCTTCTGGAGTCTTTGGCTCCATTATGTCCAACTGCACAACATAAAAATATTAATCACTAAGATGCAATCCAAATCAACTGTTATGACTCATAACACTGATAGATGACATTTTGAAAGCACCGAAAAATATCAGCCAAGTTGAAAGTACAAGGGCGATTTAAATACATTACCAAACTCCCCTGGGTTTACACCCCCTCCCAGTTAGCGAGTTATTTCTCCGTAACTCGTACAAAACGTATGGATCAGTGAGAACCTCAGCGTAAAAACGCGCGTTAACATGTAAGAAATGAAACACAAGTGCCAATAGTTTGATTAGGTTCATAAAAGTCCAAGGGGAAACCACTCCTCCCGAGAGTCCAGAAGAAACGGCGCTACCAATGGGCACGGAACCATCTGAGCTGGACATTCAATGACAGGAAGGTGATTTGGTCTGGCGAATAACCATTTGACGTGCTGTATAGAAACATCAGTCGCAGAGTAATTCGGCAGAAGGGTGAAGGACTCCGCAATGACTTGCGAACTGGGGGGTGGTTTCCCCTTTGACTTGTACGACGTAAACCCATGTCCTTCAGCCTCTGCATGGTTATTTTTGCCGAAAATACACGCCCCAGGCATTCCTGCCAGAATGCTGCAGCCTCAGCAAAAGTCCCTGGTCTGTTTTTCCTGACAATCCCGCACAGCATATGGTCTTCTCATGCTGTTGTCGACTCTAGTGGCCCCGAACTTTTCTTCCGCTCTGGTGGTGTAATCCTGCTTTAGGAACATGCATACTGTAGACTCATGAACCAAACAGTTCCCGGCCTGTCTGCCAAAGAGGAACACCATCCAGAAGCTTTTTGATGATCTCCCTTAGTGCAACAGGCAACCCTCTTCTCATTATGTTTCTTCGCTGTGATGAGTTGTGGGTGGTGGTTTCTCCTGCCTCTTGTAGCTAAGATGGGCTCAGAATCATGGGAGTTACATTTGCTTACAACGACAAATGGACACACAGCACTGATACCATGTGACGGGTGTGTGCGTGTAATATCACTTCCCTTGTGTATTGGGTGGCCTATCATATTCGTGTATGAACCGAATCAAACCATTGGCACATGTGTTCCATTTCTTACATGTTAATCCATGTTTTTACACAGACGTTATCACTGACCCGTACGGTTCGTACGAGTTACACCGCAAAAACTCGCGAACTGGGGATGCGCGTGTACCCAGAGATTTGGGTAAGGTAAATGCATTTCGACATGATTCCTAATTAATTCAGGATTTGCAAGAAACATAAGTCTTTGGATGACTCTCATAAATCCTGCACCATCTGCAGTTGCTTAAGTAACTATAATTATAATAATTAGCAGGTACACTGACCTCTCGACCCAAGTTCAAGAAGTGCTGGTTCAGCTGAGTATTGGACATGATCTCCTTCAGGTCCTCACTGTCATCCTCACCATCAGCCAACTGCAGCACAATCTGTTGCCTGCCCAGCATAAATGCAAGCTGCTTCTGCATCAACCTGAAGTACAAAAGAAAGTCACAATAACGATATCCCCATGCAACAACGTGAATAATTTTTCATGAGAACCAAACATTCAAAATACACACATGTCAGTGCAACTTCCAAATATTTCATGGATGGTCTTAGGATTGTTGAGATGCAGGGCCAATCTTAGAGCCTGTGGGTGCTGCCCAAATCTCACAAAAATGCTGAGGGCAGTCTTCAGCAGAGTGGTGTTTTCTGGGTCGGGCACATATGGCACGCAACTAGTGAGATACAGACAGACCCGCTGGTAAGCACTCTCATCCACGTAACGCTCCAGCAGGTCCAAGCGCTCAATCTCCATCAGCAGGTCACAAGCCTCAGCCTCTGCATTGTGGGCCATGTTGTGTGGAACAATCTCTTGGGCTAGCTTGACCAGCCGCTCCCTGGCTTCGGTGTTGGAAGAATCAGTCTCTGCCCATTCCTGTGCTGCTTCACCTGCCAGGTGGCGGACATATTCATGTCCCCAGTCTCCAACTTCCCCCAGCTGACCCAAGAGGCGGTACTTGAGGCATTCACGGGCCTCAGACATGGTCATGGCCAAGACAGAAATAATATCTGCGCAGTATTTCTTTGTGGGAATGTCGGTTATACGTTCATAGCAGGCCTTAATGGTGTCATAATGAGGGCGAAGAAATTTCAAAGGTTTGGGCACGGAGGTCATAGATGTGGTGGAGGCACGAATCTGATTGCGGAGTGCCTCTAGGGTGGCCATGTACAGACTTGTGTCATCCTCCTGGTGGGAGAGACAAATAAATTATGACATTTGCGCTTTAACAATTTTTACACACATACAATTTTTGTCTGTAATGCTTTGTAATTTTTCACATGCAGCAAACTCATAACAATTCAGAAGAAAGCATTGTAGAGAAAAATGTGGACAATTTTACAGACATAATCTCCTTTACTGTCAGAACCATTTGGGTGCAATGAAACATGCACTGTACTCCCGATATTACCAGTGCTAATTAATGCGAGTGTGTGCCCGGATGATAGGAAAACATGGATAATACGAAAGTGGTCCTAGATACTGTAAAAATGAGCTATTCACAGGTTTTTAAACAGACAACTGTACATATTGTATGCTGATTTAAATAAGGTTTAATCAAAATAACAAAACACGCCCTAGATTTTTAATTCGTCTTCCGGAAAAAGTCTGCTTTGTATTTCTTTGTTTGAGACATATTGGCATTTTTCGCACTTTTTCCCCGAATGCATGGATAATCCACACGGGATAATCGGGTGTACTGTGTAATACAAATTTAGATGCTTTGTGATGATACTACTGATTGAAACTATTCACTCCAATTTCTGCTGACTCAGACTGGCCCTCCCTACACAGAACATGCCCATTATGGCCTGCATATTCAAATGCAACTTAACCGAGGTTCATGTGCACCAAACTTTAATCACATGGCCATTGCAGTGACTTAATTGTAATTAATTCCATCCCTGATCAATACTCACCGAGAGTCTCTCCACAAGCATTTTGAGCTCATCCTGCAGCTGCTTGTCCTCTTCGGACTGCAGAAGATAAAAGAGACACGTTTAGGCTTATTGTATACCGATGCATGTGGCAGGCCATCGACACTTTGTCACACACTTTGATTCCTTTCATAGCTTTAAAACTTAACATGCCAATTCCACCAGAGATATTCTGCTCACCAGTTCGGCCTCCTTCTCCTCCTCATTCTTCTTGTCCTTCTTGTCCTTCTTCTCCTTGGGAGCCGTTGACTCAGCCTTATTCTTCCCGTCCGCCATCATGCAATGTAGAGGTTGCCGGAGAAATTTTCTTTTTCTTTTTTTTCTTCTCCGAACAAAATGCTTGGGACCCGTTCGGTTCGCTGTATGGAACAGTGCGAAGTGACTATTGAAATTTTGATTTTCACCGTGACGCATCATTTTATAATAGCCCACTGCTTGTGACTCATACTTAGATATACATGAGTTTTGATGATTATAATAGACTTAATGGAGTAAAATATAAACTGTTAATTGACTGCTCCCTGGTGAGCATTTACGGTAGTTACGTGCGGGCTTTACAAATAATCCTATGATGCTTGAAAAATGCTTGAAAATACCATTTCAGCATGCGGGATTCCACAACCTATTTGACTGTAAAATAAAAGTATGATGGGCTTACACTGCTGCAGCTAACAAATATGCAGTGAATCAATGCTGATTAAGGTATAGAAATCATTTGTCAAAAATGAGGTGTATATATGATCATCCAGCAGCAAACATTTGGGACAATGGCAATTCACTGAAGATGTTCACCAGCTATTCATTGAATATTCATGCATAACCGGGGAAGCCAGACATGTTTGACCCTGGAACAGTGATGTGGAGTATTTTAGGACTCCAAAGGAATTAAAATGCATTAAAATGATAATTACAATGAACATTTGCCATTTTTTAAAAGTACATGACAAGAAGTGCATGTTTATGTTGAATTAGCGATCATTTTAAGCATTGTTCAAGCTTCAAGGAATGATTGCACATAGTCAATACATTGAAAAGTATTATATAAAAATTAATAAAAATTAAAATATGGATGGGGTCCTAAAAGACCCCATGTCATGGTTGCCACAACTTCCAGGCATGTCACGGTTCCAGGGTTAACGTGGCACTGATTGTTGTTATCCCAATAATTGGTTGTTAATTTTTACACTTATTGCTGGACTAGTTATAGCCAATACTAACTTCTTCCCTTGCATTAGGGACTTGTCGGTGGACCACACTGCACTGCACTGCACAGAAAGGTAGCCTATAACTTACAAGTCATATCAATTGCCTTTATTGCATTTCACTCTGACAATAGTATGCTCACAGCCTATACTTGTTGCAGAAAATGTCACTTTAGTTACCCATATTTTGTTTTGTCATCAGTCATGAATCCTGTTACCCTTCACCTAACTTGGAACTATTCCCCACATTACCGGGGCATTCCATCACCTTGTGTAAGGCATGCTTGTTCCAGTTCTGAACCATGGAAATTCAATGATTCCTTACGGAAGACAATACCGTATAAAACCACCATGAGGCTCATGTTCCAAGACTCACCTAACGCACTGTGCACATGATAATATATTGCAGAGATCAATACTTCTTTTTGACCTCCTCAGGATTTCTGCCCATGGTGAGTACATGATTATGCTGTAAAACAATAATTGTGGTCTGAAGGTTCAGCATTAACATTCAGTTTGCCTTCCTGACAGACAACTAATTCTTTGAGGACATTCTCTTTTGTATTTGGTTTCTGCATCCCTAAATCACGATGCTTATTCCTTGATTTCACTGACTGGTAATGCGTTTTTTTATCTAGATGTGGACTTCTCTGCAGCCTTGCTTTCTTACTTGGGGGTTCCTCATTGGCTTCTCCTAACACAGGGATGTCTGAAGAAGAACTTGGAAATGCAATGGTCATGAGAGAATCTAGGCCCATCCTGATTTTGAGCAATGCTTCCAGAGGCTGTTCCTTCAAGGAACCAAGAATCGCATTCATGTGCGACCTAATAAGGTAGTCCTCCTCTTCTTTCTCTTCCTGCTCGACCAATGGATGTAGATTTCTCTCCACGTCTACCTCGCAATCTGTGTCCAGGAAAGTAGAAAGCCATTTTTCTTTCTGTTGATGAAGACTCTTCCTTATGTTGTATATGGTCTTCTTTTTTATAATGTTCTTGACATTACGTATTCCCCTTTGGCAAGAAATTTTCTCTCTCATCTCATTCAGAATCCTCGTCAATGGCACACCTTGGTGAATTTTACCTGTAGAGGAAAATTAACAATAGATATTGGTGCGAATTGATGGATTATCACCTCTTGTGTGCATTAAAACTGCACTCTCTATTATTCCACATTAGGTTCTGGGCTATCTAATACGTTCTCTTTGACAAAAGGGCTAATCGCCCATGGCGAAATAAAATTATTGTTATTATTAATACCTTCTCTTGGATTTTTTAAATGCCCACACAAAGCATGAATAAATAAAGTGAATGCTTTTAATATTTACTAATTAAGGCTTTTCTCATCCTGGTTGAGCCACATGGCCTGTTAGGACAGTAGAGTCACATATCAAGCATTATTCTTTCCAGTATACTTACGAGCTATTTCTATGCGCTCTTGGGCTGACAGTCTCAAGTAGGCGAGGTTATTTTTGTGTCCAACATGTGTGCGATAATATTGCACAATAATTTTTCCATCTGAAAACTCCTTAATATCCATTGATGCAGGGCAGGTTCCTCCCATTTTGCATGAACCTTGGGACCTGATGCGCCTCTTCCCATGACTGTGACTTAAATATGCACCTGATCGATGACATGAATAACGGTATTTCTTGAAGTTTTTTTGAACTGCACAGCCTTTCGATTTTGAGAAAGATGCTAGAGATTTTACTTCCTCCTGGTCCTTCCACTTCTGGAACTCTGTAAAATATAGCAAAAACATCACTGACACTATTGTATAATGCACCTGTGCACAGAGTACCGAACATAAAAAAAGATCCTTAAAAATCCGGCAACACATTGTACTACCCATTTCTTACCTTCCACTGATGGGAACTCCAACGTATCCATCTCACAAGTCACTTTATGTGAGAATAAGAGGTGATTCCTTAGATCCACATTGGACGGAACAGGCAAGTTGCACCCATCCAATGGGCATTTAATAGCTGACATTTTACGAGCTGCTGGTGGAACCAGATATCGCAAGTTCACATGGTTGCATGGATTATTACCACAATTAAATGGGCAGAGAGAAAGCTTCTTGACAAGATGTGCTGTGTTGCCTGGACCTGCATTAGCTTCCCCTTCTCCTTCCACACACTCTGGAAAATGGTTTTTTTTTAAATTAAAATTTATTCAAGGCAAATTTTCTGTATATTATTGTTGCATTATGCTTGACAATCCTTTTTTGTCTGCCATTAATCAATTCATATCCTTTATTATAGATACTACGCATTTGTGTTTTCTGTACATCTGCTATCTCTCTCACAGCGCATGCTATATTCTTATGTGATTTGTCAAGTTTTATTCCACACTCTAACTACCTTACCGCTGGCTGGTGGTAATGATGATACTGGATTTGTGCTCATATTTGGTAGTGATTCCTTCACCATCTTGTGCTTCTCATGTATGTGCATGTTTAAGGTCTTGCGATAGCCATATATCTTCCCACAAACAGGGCATGTCCATCTGGCAGAGGGTACAGCTTTTCCTACGCTGGTAGCAATATTCCCCTCTCCCCCTAGAAGCTCTGTGAAAAAGCTTAAATTGTCCATTTGGCCCATGCCCATACTTGGTGGCACTTCCCCTATGACCCTGTGCTTCATAGCCACATGCTTGTTTAAGGCTTTCTTACAGCCATAATTCCTCCCACAAACAGAGCATGTCATAAGGACAGGAGGTGCAGGTTCATTCCTGTGGGTTTCACTCTTCTCTCTTTCGAGATCCTCTGGAGGGGAAAAAATTAAATTAATATCATGAGATGTTCAAATAATAAATTAGGCCTACCCTATGACCCATGCTTACTTGTTGGTGGGGTTGGTTGTGAATGGACATTTAGCATACTTCTTGCTGGTAGTATCGGTCTAAACTGTGGGGTGCTTGCCATTTTCACTGCTTTGACCATCAACTTGTGTGACGTAGACATGTAGTGGCTGGTTAAAGTGTTTGGACCATTAAAAGTCTTATCGCAAATGTCACAATTGTAAGTATTTTTCGCACCCAGTGTTGCATTGCCAGTGCTGGGTACAACTGGATTTGCCACCATCAAAACTGCTGGAAAAGCTACCCGAAAAATGCATCAAATTAAACTTTTCTATAATCAGCCTGCAATCCATGCTCTTACATTGAAGCACAGGAACAATCGCCAGCAGTTGGTCGGCTCCCACTTGTTGAGGCGTCTCCAGCTCTATCCCATGAACTTTGGTCAGGTGATAGCTTCGGCTGTGGTTAGAACAAAACATCCTTTTGCATATCGGGCAGCAGAACTGCTCCTTAGGTCTTGGTAACTTGCTAGAATCATCTTTCCCCTCTCCGTCTGCAGGAAGAATAACAACCTATCTAACTACCTCAATGCTGCAAGACACATGCAGTTCTTCTACTCACCAGGACGCTGCCCTGGTTCTGTTTCTGCCTCTAGAGTCACCTCCACAGCTACCTCTTGCTCTATTGCTTCCATAATGAGTGCGGTAGCAGAAGAAACTAGCAGTGCATGGTTGTGCCTGGTTTAAACTCTGGTTTAAACTCTTGAACAGTTGAACTTGAATGCACCAGGGCGCCCTCACGTTTGGTGGTTAATTACTGTCAGAGATTGCAGGAATTATGTGAAACTGAGCCGTGTATACAGTACTGACAAGTCATGAAAACAAATTGAACATGCTGTCACATACTACTTGCATGCAGGTACTTCATTGAAGTCAACCTGTCCTCTCATTTTCGCCGTATATCGCCCGTACTTAAACTACCAGCCGGCAGATGGAGTCGCTGTTCCACATTTATTCTTATGGCGCCTTTTTTTTATTGGAGCGCCGCAGTCATCGGCGGAGAGAGGGAGAAGTATCGGAGGGAGCCTGAACGACAGGTCCTAGTCTCTCTACCGCTCTCTACCAAATGTCTCTACTCTCTCTCCCCAAACCCGCACCACTCTTGCCCGCACTGCCTTCCCAGCTGCTCCTCGTGTTCCCCACTCCTGTGCCCTTTTCCGCCACTTTCTGCCTTTCCAGAGCAGCCTAACCATGGCCCAGGCGGCAGCGGCAGTGGTGAAGAAGACCCGAGGCCGAAACTTCAGGGCAAAGAAGCTGTGGCCAACCATATGAAATGAGAGGCGGAGAAGAGGTTGGAAGTAGAATTGAATTCATCATCAACCATCAAGAGGATCTGGAAGCAACTCTGGTTCGCTTATGAAAGCCTGAAGAAGAAGGCTAAGAAGCTGGCCACTGTAGTAGATAAGCAGAAGATGTATAAAACTGGTGGCGGTGCCTTCTGCAAGGCCACCTGCAGTGTAGGGGGGGTCCGGACCTTCAGTGACCTCGGAAAGGTAAATCCTGGACCTTCTGGACCTTGTTATAAACTAGTTGAATAACCCTGCCTTAATAATATTTGATGAAGATACGACTCGTAAATACTGTAGACAGTTTCTAGCACCTTCTGTGCCCATTTCAATTGCCCCTCCTCCCCCCAAATCAACTTTCAACTTTCAAGCCCATGTTTTCACTACTGTGATTTTTACATACCTCTCTCTCCCCCCNCCCCCCCCCCCGTGCCCTTCCCCTTTTTATTTAATATAATGAAGGGTAATTTCCTGTAAAGGTTTGTCATTGTACACTGCAAAATACATGCTGGAAGAGATCCCTTCCCTTTCCTCACACCTTTTCCCCTCCATCCCCGATTTTTAAATTTCTGGAAATGGGGTTACAAAATCTCGTGTTGCGCATCTTGAGTGGTAACTTTGCATATGCCATTGGTGTTAAATACATGTCATTGACCACTTATGATTAATTGGGAAACGTCTTGAGGCTGTTGATGTTACAATACTTTTTAATGCGTGGCCTCACTGTGCTTCTTTTAAAGTACTGTAACCACTATAAGCAGAATTATGAGTGAAAATATAAATGCCCATAATTTTGTTTGATGATTGCAGGAAGAAATTCACTTGTGAAGTTGTGATAACATAACTTCGGTCATGCTTTTGTAGTAAGTGTAAATTAGTGCATTTTGTTGTATGTTTTTTTCCTGTAAATTCACAATAAATTAAATGGCAGGTTCGAAAAGGCATTTAATGATATATACAAGATCTTATTCTGTGTTGTTATGATTACAAGAACAATGAGAAGTCATTTTTTTTCTTCTTTTCAGTGACAACTCGTGCATGCTCAGTGATAAATTACACAAATATAAAATGTTATGTGCAGCCCAAAAGTCAGCTTGATGGTCATTGCTTCTGCAAATATGGATTTGTGATTTCTTTTGGCATGCTTGCTGTGCTATGTAGGTAATAGCCATATTGCAGCATTACCTGGCTTGAATAAACTTTAAAAGTAGTAATACCGCACTGGTTATGCAAAGATAAGTTTCAATATGCAATATCTTCGGTGAGTAATGGTCCATCTGATTCCCATCATTGAAAATATGTACACAAATGCACAAGATAATTAAAAATAATGGTAGCTTACAGTTTTTTTCATTGTAAGTTTATGACTAGGTGACTTAGGTGAAGTCAATACCACCATTCAGCAATGAAGAAAGTCACCAGAGAGGCCAAAAGGAGACTCTTCACTCTCTACCCTAGCCAAATAGACTCGAGGAACACGCCCCACTTGACCCCTCTTTCGGGCAGTCCACCAACTGTCTCCTTCTTGGCGAGCAGTCACAGTCACCTTCTCTCCCCGATTCAGACACAGCTGTCCAGGGGCCAGCCCCACAAATGACCAACGAGCTACGTAGAGTCCATCAGATTGTGACAGCATCTCATCTTCTTCATCTGTAATGTCAAAAATACCTGTTGTATAACGCACTCTGCTTCAATCATGTCACGTGTAACATTTCTAACAAATAACTATCTGCAGGTCACACTCCCTCATACCTTTGGTGGTAAAAGCCATGCATCCATCCTGCATGCAAGACTGGAGATTTAAGCCCTACCATCCACCCAGTTGTTTTCATCCACTGATTCGTACATTTCTTCTGCTTCGTCCTCCACTTTTTTGAGGGAATGTGACCTAACTGGTGGTAGTGGTCGAGGTGGATGTGGTGGTGGTGGTAACGCTGCTGCTTGTCTGTTTGTGTCCATTCTTGCAGGCAATGATGGTGGGGGTGTTTTCAAAGGTGGAGGCACAGAGTAGTTGGATGGAGGATTGGTTGCTGGTGATTTGCCTTTGTTCATTTGTTGAATGTGTTTGATGAGACCTTGGACAAGTGTTCCCTGTGCACTGGCACTGTGGAGGAAGCTGTTTCGCTTGGGCTGATCTGCCTGCTCCTGAAATGAACGCAAGTGCAGAGTGAGCTAATGGATAGATTAACATCAATCATTGTCTTTAAATAAAAACAACAACAAATGTGATGATAATGGACAAATCTGTATGAACTGTTAAAATATGGGTCATTATTTTCATATTCCTTTTAAATTTCTTAACATTACTGAGAATTGTTTTTGCTTGTTGCATCACTGTTTCTACCTCTTTAAATGATATAATTGCAAGATGGTATGTTATGCACCGGAAATGATAAATTGACTTACGTCATCACTATTGTGGAACCCCCTAAAAATGCGTTCTTTGGAAAATGGTGGTGGAACATCGTAGTTGACTGGTGCTGATTTTTTCCCATTGGTGGCAGCCGCATCATCGTACACATCGTCATTTGAATTTTCAGTGGTGAAGCATGTGTCGTCATACAATTCCTCATTGTCCACTTCATCTGCAGGTTTTTCTTCTACATCATTGTATAATACTTCCTCTTCAGTAACTGTTGCTAGTGTTCCATCTGCGTCGTTATAAAACTCTTCTGGTTCAGCATGAGTTTCTCCAGCTTGTCCATCCACATCATTATAAAAGTCTTCCCCATCCTGACTATTGAATACTATGGCATCGTCATAAATATCCTCTTCGTCAGGTCCTGCCTCCTGACCTTCTGCGTCATTGTATATTCCTTGAGGAGCATTTTCGGGATCTTCGTATATAAGTTGTTCCTCCTCCTCTGAAACATGGTTCGCATACGAACCGCAAGCATTGGTTGCCTTAATGGTAGTCTCGACGTCGTTGTAAAAGTCCGAAGGAGGCGGATGTACCGGTCTGAGAGGCGGAAGAGGTGGCGGTTCATCCCGAGGACGAAGTGGAGGAATAAGTGCTGGGGCCACTGGCGACGTTGGGGATTCAGGATCGTTATAAATATCTTCCTCCACTTCTGGGGACATAGATTCATACGGTCCTGGTTGTTCGGTTGTCGACGGCGGAGGACGTGGTGGTGGAGGTGGTGACGGCGTCGCGCTTTTGGCAGACCGTGGCGGCGGCTGAAGAGTTATTGTTGACGGTGGTGGTGGAGGAGGCCACGAAGATCCTGAGGACCCTGCGTCGTCATACGTCTCCTCTGGGGTTTCCGGCTGAAGATGTGGATGGCTTGCGACTTTTGTGGCCGCCGTCTCGATGGCGCTCATCCACTGCTCCTTGTCTTTGCGTGTGCGTGCTACAAACTGCAACGATTATTAAGTAAGCTTTACAACAGTCATTTGGGCGTGTAAAAGAGCGTGACCGCCGAGGGAAGTGCATTCACCTGATAGCTAGGCTTCCCCGGGCAGACAATCTCAAATGCCATGTCGAGCTTCTTCGAATCTTTGACCTCTTCTGGGGCAGGACGAGCCTCGTATCCTGTGAGGTCAATCGACTTTTGGGGCTTGGGATCCCTGGAAAAGCGACAATAACAATGAGTAACTGTTCACAAATTCCTATATGCTCGTACTGCAGGAAATATATAATCCAGTTAGTGACATTTTGGTATGTGGAGTATCATCAACATGTACAAAATTTAAAAATAGGTCAAAACGACTTCCGAGCGACAAACCACAGTGACTCACCTGTCTTTGCCATAGAGATGGAGGAATGTCCCCCGAAGTCCTCCCCAGCATTTCCGGAACTTAAATGGAAATATCCTAGGAGTCTTCCTTTCCAGGGGACCACATTTGGCACCGCTCGACGCCAGCTCCTTAGCCCCTGGCACACCCAGGCTGTCAACCAGCAGGGTGTCCTCGGAGTTGTTCCGATGCAGCGAATCTCTTTCGTCGGCGTCGATTTCGCTCGGAGGCGCGGACTTTCCAGAAAAGGGAACAAACCTCATGGTTTTTGGGAGGTCGCAGATATTAGCCGGAACACTCTCGATGCCGTCGCCTTCGAAGGGCTCGTACAAGTACTGTTCCTCTTCAGCTTGCTTGTTGTTGATATATGGAGGCGGAAGAGGTGGAGGATTCGGTGGAGGACGAATGTCCACAGGCGATATCACAACCTGTTGCATATCAACGTATGGTTGTCCACCAACATCTCTGGCCAGGGCTGAAGACAACTGTTGCAGGAGACGGTCTCGACGCTTCAGTGTCGCCTCTGACAACTTCTCGGTGGCCAAGGTCTCCGATAAAAATTTCTGGACATCTGTGAAGAGTACACTGCCTATATACAGGGTGTTACGTAATAATACCAACAATGATGATATAGGTCACTTTTCTATACCCCCTAGTCCATAGCATTTGGAACACCCTGTACGTAGACATGCTAGACCAACAACCCCATGAAGCCGACAAGGGACGGGCTGTTACGTGAGTCATTTGTTAAAGGTCGCTAATCATGCTTTTTTATTATCCTGAGGTCACCACCTCGTGGGCATGGTTCAACTGGCGCAATTGCTGGGATCCAGGCTGTTGCTGGCACCTACTCACAACTTGTTGTGTTTGTCTAGTTGACAGTCCTACAGCCTACATAAGACGCAAGGCAAATAAGGAACTGAAAATATTGTGCACAATGAGTGACCCTGGATAATCCCTTACTCGTGTCTAAATGTTACTAATATATATTTTAAAAGCTCATGCAAGGAGCCTATAAGGTGGAAATGGTAATCTGTTATAGTGCCCTTGGCCTTCAGTTTTCGCAAAATGCTATCGGCGTCTCTCATAAATATTTCTCACACAATAGATTCAGACTCAGGGCTATGAATGGGTATAGACGAGACCTTGACGTATAGAGGTGAAGAGTGATATTTGGTCTGAAACCTGTCTAACCCGGCTAATCGCTACAGTTCATATGTGCCTCTAACATCACGAATAACAATAAGGGTTAACCACTCCATTGTCAAAAAGTATACACCAGGACTTGCGGGGGTTCGCGACATAATTGCCTCGTAAATAACGATAAATGGAACAATAACCCATAAGTTTTAGCGGGAGATGGCCGGGTTTATGCAAATTAGGGAAAATATCTGATTAAGTGTATTTACAATACATAACCAAATATTTTCTCTTATTAATTTGCATTCAATTATATACTCCTCACTGTGCATTTCAGTTGTCTGAAAACCGATGGACATAATAAAATCAAAATTCTATTAAGTTTCCAGCCATAAAACTGTCCGGATGAAATAAGGAAGTCATTACATTCCCTGAGACAAATCCTTCGCGATCTTTCAATTTTCCAGTGATTAAGTTCTCCCACTGTGTTTTCACACTCGTTTTCCGGATCGCCGAGCAAGAGTTATAAATCATATAGCAAAACAATGCCCATGAACCAACTCCCTAATGTTGTCCGATGTCTTCGCCAAACAAAATAATAATAAAAAATTCAACCAGTATATGCAAGTGAGAGTGGAAAAAAGAATCCGAGAGTTTGTAGCCAGCAATAAGACGTCCGGTGGCATCGTCTGTGGCGGAAACGACTTATCAACGTTAATGAGGAAGTGGCCAAGGGGATGTTAAGGGAATGGAAAATAAACCCACAGTTTGCTGGGCGGTTCCTGCACTTTTCTGCAACTATGGTGACTCAGCTCTCTTGTCGCATGATTTGTCGCTTGCTTTCTATAGCTATTTTTCAAGGAGAAAGGAAAAGAGCTTACCGCTACTTGATTATACTCTCTGTGATTTCCCCACTGGTAATCAACAGATAGTCTATTAATATTATTCCACTATGGTCCGCTGTTTCCTTTTGAATTTACATAATATCAGAAGTTGACTAACTTGCAAGATTAAGGCGCATACAATACCAGCAGTGATACGATAACGACCGTAAATTTTGCAGTACCCAGCACGACCCAGCACGTACACTAACGAATTTTTGAAATACCGCAAATGTGGTTGACCACAAAAAAAAAAATACTGATAAAACTCCTCAGTTGCTGTACAGGGCATTGAAATCAAACGGTAAATCCGACTGAAAATCCGGTTTTACCAATCGCCTTTCACCCCTCTCAATTTCCTTTTCTGTCTTTTGCGAGACCTCGACATCAATCAAATTATTGCCCTCTTGTCTTCCAGTTTAACCTGTCGATGGCCGTCCTTCGCTTATAAAAAAGGTGACGTCACATCCCTCATTTCGTAGTCAAAAAATTCAGTAAGTCAAATTTAGTTGGCTGAGTGCCTCGGAATTTCGCTCCAGGAGGTACAGTACCTCCAGAATTAAACCATTGGTGGACACGTGCACTGTACCTTGAAGCACTTGTCGCAATTCGGGTGCGTCCTGCTTGGTTAGTGTCATGATGTAAGTAGCGGCTCACACACACTGAGGAGATGATGATGATGACCCGACAGCTAAGTTAGTGTCCTTTTGCTCCTGCCCAGTCGGGCCTCGGGACTCGGACTGCTTGATTATTTCGAGCGCCTTGGCTTCTTTCCCACTTCGTAGATTGCTGAAGAGGCTGGCAGGGGGCAGGGCTGGTTAAGATGGATATGAGGAGGCGGGATTTTCTAGTGGTAGTCAAAAATGCCAAAGTGAACATTTATAGACATGGTCATGGACGGTGATTGAAATATGCCCAGTGCCATGCCATATGTCATGCAATGCCATATGTTGTGATAAGCACTGGGTCAAAGACAAGTGTCACAGGCTGTATTGTGTGATAGTGTTAGAGCGAGGGTGATTTCGTAACATCCTGAATCAAACGGCACATTTTCAGCTGGTATATTTGTCACACTGTTATATCCAGTTGCATGTTTAATGACTGCACAAATTAAAGCTGGCTGGGTATTTTACTTTAGTCCACTGCATCTGGAATTTTCTATATGGACACATATTGCATGCAGTTCTACTGACAGCGAGTAGGAACCGTCCTTTTCTTAGAAGTAGTTAATTTTCACTCGAGAGATCAGACCATGAAAATTGTAAGAAAAACTGCAACACAACTACACACTATGGCATGCCTAATTCACCTGTTGCAGCATTACCTATCCCTCAACTCTCCACACACCCACATTCACAAGCTGCCAAAGGAGACCATCCTAAGCACACACGGGAGGATAACGAGGGATAAAGGACTAGGAATTTCTTCCATTTGTATTATTTCTCAAGTCTATGATATTCAGAAGAGACTTTGGAGATATCCCACGGAGACCACATCCCAGACTGAAATCGACCCTGGCAATTACCTTGTAACCCTCTGGCTGCTCTCACTTTTCTTTACAACCCAGTCAACATTCTCATTACATTCCTCCACCCTTACAGTGACAAATTATACTGATAATAACTGCTCCATGAACATAAAGAATGATAGTGCAGATCAGGTCACCACCAACCGCCCAGTGCAGGGTATCTGAAAAACTATTAAACTCATACTTGACTGGTTGGAATGTCAACTAGTCATAAAAAAGGAAGAAAGACCAGTAGGAAAGATTGCAATCACTAGCAGTTGATAAGAAATGTGTCGTTGCATTTATTGCTACATGATAATTGTAAGATTGTACTGTACGTATATATTTAATTATATATATTTATATAAATGTATGTAAAAAGAATGACAAGGAATGACGTGTTAGACAAGGGTGGCTGCTGGAGAGCTGCTTTCATTCTCTGGCAGCCAAGCCAAGCCTTCTCCACTAGGTGTCTCACTGGGAGGCAGTTGAACTCTGAAACAAACATAACCACAATGTAACGCTTGTTTGCAGACAACCCTAATTCATCACCACCTAGAAATCTTAGCTTACTGCATGGTACGAGATAAAAGACACATTTTTCAAAAGAAGCAACCCTTATAGCAGTGACAACAAAGATACCCCGAAATCTGAATGACTATGGGAAACACCACTAGAATATCCCAGTGAACGTGTCTATTGCATCCCCAGATACAGTGAAAACTTATCCATTACAAAAAAGATTCCTCGGTACAGTATTGGTCATATATCGAGGCAACCGCCAGCGACATTATCCGAAGCGGCAGAAGAAGGAATCTTGCTCGCCCGGCTTGTAGCATGCTTATCTTCGATTCCTTCTTCTGCCACTTCGGAAAATGTCGCTGGCATTTGCCTTGATATATGACCAATACTGTACAAGATTCTCGTGATATTTACATTGAGAAGAAAAGCTACAACAACAGAGAACACCTCACCTGGAATTGGGAATGAGAGGCTGACACTGGGGAACAATAGGACGGTAGCCCCCTCTCCCAGCTTGCACTGCACCTGCCACTTGATTCTGACGCTTAAACTTAGTGCTGTACTTGTAGAAGTCAGACATCTCAAATGGCTTGCAGACCTCCCTGTAGGGCTGCCAACTTCCAGGTTCCACTACCAAGTGGTTGGCTGGTGACTCAACTGGCAATGTGGCAGCCATCACTTCTGGACTCACTTCTGGAGCTACTTGGGGTGTCTCTGGAAGTGAGACAGGTGCTCTACCTGCAGCACTCTTAGGTCTCGTTGGCAGCAAGGGGGAGTCCAAAGATGTCTCAAGCCACTCTCGCTCTTTTGGTCTTTTTGGAGAATTTGACGTGGGTGGAGATAAGCATGTGGGGGGCTCGGAGTATGCACCTAATCCCGGAAATGATGCGGACGATATATCCAGTGATGAATCTGGGTAAGTGTGTCCTGGAAGGATTTGTAAAGTTCCTACGCTGACGGCGCGTGGAGGGAGGTGGAGGAGGGTGGTGGGGCGGAGAAGGGAGGTATGAGGATTGTACTGTTGGTGCTGCATTGGCAATTCCTCTTCCTCCTCAGGAAGGTGTGGGACCGGATCTGTGGAATGAATGGAAGGCATGGTTGAGTCATTAGCACAGGCCTATGTTGGACCTGGGCCAGTCTCTTGGAATATGCTTACATTGCTCATCTGAGCTGCTGCAGGGAAAGAAAAGTCACAAAAAGATAATGTGCCTTTTATAATTTAGGTGACTGGTCCTAAACTACATGTATGCAGCATTTCAAGCTTTAATGCACTCACTGCCTACTCAAGACATAATTTCCTTTAGTTGGTACTGGAACCAAAAGTGAAGTGATATGTGCATAGTCTCCATAATTTTACATATCATGCCATTGAGTTTGATTTTAAAATAATACCTGTCCCATCAATGGTGTCCAACCGGTCTAAACTCCTGGTGGGCACAACAGGAACTGGTACCACTCCTGTCCCTCGCCTGTCCAAGCTTCCAAAATATCCAGCCTTCTGTGGTGCCTGCCTGTGTCGCCATTGGTGCCTGACCCCCATGCTTGGTCTCCTAGTGTCTGGCTGTAGCAACTGAGCAGGTGGTACTGGCGATGGCTGCGGTGGCGTGGGAGGTGGGGGCATCGGTGGTGGAGGTGGGGGTGGTGTCCCTCCATCATCTGGACTAGGAGCAGTGGGAAGGTCTCCCAGACTTTCCAGGGAGCGGAAAGCCTGAGAGGTCCTCTGCTGGGGGAGATTGTACATGGCGCCACGATGGGGTTCTGATGGCTCTTGGGGACGGGCAGCAGGAGATAGTGACACCCCATCCCCAGCTGCCATCACTCCACCATCCTGAACTGGTCGGGGCTTCTTGCGCACCAAACGGACTTCCTGAAGGCGTGCCTCTGTTGCACGCAGCCTACAAATTATCAGAGCAGGTGTTTTCCACATGAATGCCATCTCCAAGTTCAATATTAGTGAGGTATATTTTTGCCACAAGAATAATGAATTAAAAATTAAACACTTAAGGCCTGTTTCCCCCCTGAATAATTTTCAAGCACAAAAACCAAATTTGATGAAAAGCACAAAAATGGAGCATAAAATCAAACACAATTTGGAATTACAAAATTTTGCACTTTCACAAATTGTGCCCGGCACAAAATGGAAATCAAAGATGGCCAACCACGCAAGGGTGTGAGACGGTGGACTTATCGGAATTATTTAGGGATAATTCAAGCACAATTGATGGTTAAATTGAGATAAACGATTTTTGGATGGGGGTTCAGTTTAAATTAAATACATTCGGAACTTTGGGTGCCCCCTTCCCACAGAGTACTCATGTTGTGAAAAGAATAAAAAATGTCCTGGTTGGAACAGGTCTTTAAATTTGTGCTGCACAAAATTGTCAAGGGACAAAAATTGTTCTGGCTTGCATTTTGTGCAGAACAAAAATTGTGCTGGTGGAAAGAGGCCTTTAGGTGCTGTTAAGAGAAGTTTGAGAGAGTCTTTGTGACAAAGTTGTAAAATGTTACTTGATGTCATCCTTGTTTTCCAAAATGTAAGTCATTCCCAACTGGCAAGTTATTATGTGCAAATAAGAATACTATTTTGCAACCTGCACTTGAAATTCATAAAAGAAGGCAAATGTTAGAGGAAATCATGGTTTTCATCTATTCAAAATGCAAAACACAATCATCCTGCTCCTAACGCAGCACTTTGTAACTGTTTTTCCTCCCTCCGTGAAACCTTTTTGACTACTGATAACACTTCCCTAAAAGCCTGCTTTATTTTGTAAAACGCAAATACTATAAGGTGAAGTGGGGTAAGTGCATACACGGGGTAAGTGCATAAACTGGCCGCCATATTGGAATGAAAATGGCTGACATGCTCACCTCTTGTGGGGATGTGATGTGCAGCTACACAAAAGAGTGCCTGACGTGTTTTGGTGTTGTCAGCCATTTTCATTCCAATATGGCGGCCCCGTGTATGCACTTACCCCACTTCACCTTAACTATAATAGCATCCCTATCCACCACGTCATTGAGAACAATATCATTTTAAGTGGCACTACCAGTAATATATTGTAGTCCTCTTTAATGACAATGCATAATGATTCAACAATAATGTTGTGAGCACTTGCTAGCCATCAACATTACAACTGAACACAGGGAAGCCAAATATCTTGCCTCTGTAAAGATTGCCTCCACAAGTCCTTCCTCTGCCTCCTGACTGCCCTTTTGGCTGTTGGCTCCCCAGCTAGCCTCTGTGCTGCAACACAAATCCTCCTCTGAAGTTCAAGCTCCAGCTCTAGGGCTGACAGGGTCTCCTCCTGACGCATGACAGCTGACTGGGGCAGTTCAAAGGAAGTCCCCACCCTTCGGCGCACCACCGGGGGCTCCTCTCCTGGTGCCAGTGGTGTTTCAGGAGGGAGGGATCCTGTCAGTTCTGCCTCACGGGTGCACAGAAGACGGAGCTCCGATGTGCGCTCCTGGAGGCGCTTTTCCAGGGCCTCCCGGCGTGCCTTCAAAGCAGCTACCATCTCAGCACGGGCTGCTGCACTACCTTCACTAGCACCATCTCCGTCTGGTGGAAAGTAATCAAATTAAGAAATGGCTGTAATCCAACAATGTTTGTGACAGAATTGTACTGCCCGTCACATGCTGCAAGCAATATGAGATGTCATGAATGAGAGGTTGTTCATAAATAAATTATTGCCATTAGTCTTATACATACCTGCCCAAAATGCATTCATTTCATTTAAAACTCCCTTCAGTGTACAATATAATCCATAATCCACAAGAAAAAATCCATCAGTATTACCTGTCATGACAACACCTGAAATGCTATGGGCACTGCCACTGCGGCTCATTCCGGAAGAAGATCCAGAGGAAGCTGACAGAGATCCACAACTCCGAGAGAGCCCTCGAGCAATTTCACTCAAGCTTCTTTGCCCAGCTTGATGCTTCTGAATTATTAAGTTCACAAATGAATAATTGAATGCTCAATCCATCAAGATACTGGATAGTTAAATGCGACCCTCACCTGCTTTCTATCCAGGTAGAACTGATGTTGTGCAATAGCCATCTGCCAAATGCTCTTCGTAAGTCCCTGGGTTTTGGCAAACCAAACGTGCACACTGACACCTCCAGGGACTACAGCTCTTCGTGCAAGTAGACTAGGAAAAGAGGAAATAAACCATGAATCTCTGAAGAGAACAACAAAGTGCAATAGAAAATAAATGAAAGAGAACCTCAATCTGGCATTTAAAATCCCAATAGTTGTTTGCACAATTAATAGCAAAATCCGTAACAAGTTGAACCTTGTTATTCAACTTTGGTAACAACATTTGAGACAATCAAAACTTAGGATCAACCACTCTCTTTCTCTGAATTCACTACCAATTATGCAACCCACCCTAAAGCAGTTCACGATGTGACCACTTGATTTCAACAGATTTTAAGTGCTAACTGCTAAGCACTTGAGTTCACTGAAAATACTTACTGAGCATCAGTCAGAGCATCAGAAAGTCCTGATCGACTTGAATTGGATCGCCTGGGAGTGTCATGGACTTCTATGGAGAACTTACGATCACGAAAGTACAGGTTTTCTAGATGCTTCCATGGAAACATCTGAAGAAGAAACATTGGTATTTCGAGAAGGTGATTTACAGTATACTCATGTAGTGTATCAAAAAATATTTGTAAAAGCTCTCATGTGTGATTCTTGGAATTTCCATAGTGTTTGCAGCCAGATCTGCGAGACCTATTGCATTTATTTAAATAATTTCTATTTCACAGACAGTGACAAAGGAGCGTGTCTTTCACTTCATAATTTTGATCTGTCATGGAGTGCCCATCCTACAATAGCATAAAGCTGGCTGAAACAAATCACATGAGCTCAATCATTGCCATTGCAGAACCTAAGACAGTCATTTAGTGTACATATACACAGTGCATAAATGCTTCCTGGTTAATTCAAAGTCATCCGAAATTACTAATGACTTTGAGACACATTTCAACAATCTTGAAGTTAGGAGAACATAACCATGAGATTACAAAAAAGCAGTATTCCAGCTAGTGTCCTTCACAACTAATCACAACAATCACTTCTTTCTAGCACTAGGACTTCTTACCCTTCGAGGTGTCTGCCTGTCTCCATAATCATACTGCGCTATTCCTCTGCAACTTACTCCAAGCCACCATGGCATGCTCCTCTTATCCCGGACCTCATAATAGTGCACGCCATATGTGTTCAAGGTCTCCACAATCTTCAAATAACTGCACAGAAGAACATATGAAGAAAAATGATGACCACAAAATGTCAGTTAGGACTTACTCCACAATGGCCAGTCCTCTAGTGTGGCTCCGAAGTTTTCGGTGTTGCTCCAGAACTTGCTCCTCACAGAATTGAAGAGATGGATGTCTCTTGAGAAGTCCAGAAGGCAGGACTGCTAGCTTCCTCATCTGAGCTCGGGCCACCTCCTCACTTTAGATTTGTAAATCAAGAGGGTCAGTACAGTACTCTGCAGTAAGGATGGTGCATGAATCACTTACTCGAGTTGGTCCCCATGCTCAGCCTGAAGCGTCAAAGCAGCCAATCGGAATGCAGTGTCAGTGTCAGTCGCCACTTGGCCCTGCAAAAATTAATACGAATCACAACACATGCATGGCTGCTTTAAAATGAAAAGGGAGTTCCCCAAATGTGAATAAAATGAATTAGGTGGTCTCACCTTGAAGACCAGACTGCGTGCCTGAAGGAAAAAAAGCTCCACAGTCTGAGTATCCTTGAGTTGGGTGAATGCCTCCACAAAGAACCTGCAAAGTGGTATAGTACAAATTATATGCCTTTCTCATCTACAATCAGTAATCAGCCATGCAGGAACTGGGTGCTGCCTGCCTTGATATTACTAATTAAAATATGAGTTAAGATCAACTTACTTGACCAGGAAGTAAAGGGTGAGAAGTGCAGGAGAGTTGGAGGAGCTCTTTGGTAGCTCATGTTCCAACACCCTCTTGTCCTGCTGCAACCAGCAAAAGTGGCCCCTGCACAAAAACAAATAGTCACTATAGCAACATCATAAAAGCTTGGGGTGGGGCTCCTGACCCCACCCAGGCCCCACCTCCACTTAATATGATGCCAATAACCAGTCTGACAAGTGCAAAGGGAACCACATGTGGCCTTCACTCAATAAGAGGGTTATTAAAATTTAATGAAACACAACAAGTGGTAAAATACAACATGCTATGGGGAGAGGGGGGGGGGGGNTTGAGACCTAACTGTGACAAGGAGGTACTGTAGGGTATAACTAATTGTGACAGTTGAACGAAAGTTTGCATTGACATTGTATACAGGGAATGCCTCTCTCCGTCTCTCCCAGTGGTTCTTATTTTGATTTATAAAATGTGAACTTCTGAGCAACAAATGCGGTCTTGAAACCACAACTCTGCTAGACTTATAAGACTGATATAAGCTTAGTTTCCCAGGCAGGAAATAACAAAAATATAAAGTTAGGGAGGAAAGAGGGGAAGTCCACAGTAGCATGATGTATTCGTTTTTTAGGGGCAAGGGCTTAGTCCTGAGTGATCACATTTGACATGGGGATAGGGAGAATATTTTAAATGGACAGTAAGGGTGGATGACTCTTGACTAAAAATTAACAACAGACATACGTGTCATCCAAGACTGCTAAGCCAAAGAACTCCTTTTCTCGCAGAGAACAATGTGATGCCACCAGGTCTAGCAACTCTCCAGCAGTCAGTCGTGGCTGGACTGTCAATTCCAGGCGACGTTCGTCCAGGAGAAACACTTGGCAACGCCGACCTTCCGGCATCTATCAAGGGAAAGGGAAGTTGGTTAACTCACAGTAGATTCATTTAGAGCAGTGATGTGTCCTCCTCAAGCCTTTTGAAACGGGAGAACCCAATTGTGTCACAACCAAAAGAAGCCCTGTGATTCATAAAATTATGCTGGCCAAGACACACACTTCCAACCAGATGGTCCACAGTCTTCACACTGATTTTTTATATGCATTACAAGGCATCTTATTTCTTATCACAAATCCAGTTATGCAAGTTACCTGGATATAAACCAAGCATGAAAGTGACACAATCATCTGGCCAATCACCATCTACATTGCTAGATTAGCAAGCAATGCTTATTAGAAATTAATGTAACAGTTAAAATTAATGAAGCTACATACAAATGTTCAAATGACAGAGTTCAGCATGGTCAGCCCATTATTTCACTTGAAATTAGAAGCAGAATTTATGCAGTCTCTTACAAGTCCACACCCCGAGTGCTCTACTGTGCATACCAGCTATTTAATAGATGCAATTCCCCATGATTTAAAGGGCCAAGAGTCTCCAATATATCTTGCAGGAATGACATTCAATTGTTCCAAGAGGAATGCCTGAATGCATGGCCTGAGACACTCCCACCTGTTTCCATCCTTCTCATGAGCTTAATTTCCTCCAGTATTATAATTAGCGCCCAAGAAGCGCGGGAAGGCCAATGAATGATGCACACTCTGCCCTTGAAAAACTACATGCAATCAAATAAAAGAACAAAGTGCCAGGGAAACTTTTTTGTGCCACTATTATTTTTTTCCCTGCCTTCTCCATAACCACCATTAAGGCAGACATCACTTTCCCTTATTCACTATACCATGCAGCTGGTAACATGAAGCATATAATCAGATGTGATGATAGCATAGCTCCCTCTTTTTCGCATCACAAAAAAACAGGTTTATGGCGTCAGAAAAAACCAGAAGTGTTTACATTACTAATTTTAGTTGACATTGGAGCTAAAAAAGGGGGAACATTACTGTACAGCATTTCACCCATTTAGTTTTCAAAATAAGGTAATCAACGTGTCATCGCCTCCCTGCAACCTTCAGAAATCCCACCCAAGAGATTTAAATCAATTTGCATATCCACAAGGTCCGTTTCTCTTCAAAGGATTCGAAACTATTGGCATCAGAATTACTGTGACCAAAGTTTCTCTGTCTAGGCAGGATCAGGCACAGAAACTTTCCGTTCCCCGAAAATAACATCCGACATAATAATAATTCCGACATAATAATACCGCGAATCTTACTCATTATACTCCTTGCAAACCCCAAAGAAAATGTAGGTTACGACGAACCTTGCACGCGATAAGTTTCGCAATTTTTTCTCCCTTTCTTTTATACACACAATCACCAATAGGTATTTTGCGTGAGTTCCAATTGAAATGTCTGTAATATTTGTTTTTAAGTACGTACGCTCAAAATTCAGCACTACTGAGATTCAACTGGAACAAACTGTATTTCTACACCATTGTCAGTCCAGGATAATTAACAGTTTAGGTCACGATCCACATTTCCACCACCACACGTCGCGACAACCCCGGAAAAGGCACAAATAGCACATTGTGCATTATGTATGCACCTGCGTTCTTGAATAATGAAAAGCGCTCCACGCCTAACATAAACCCGCTGTTTGAACTACGGGTTACAGGGTACGTGGGCAAAAAAAAAACAACAATGCATCCAAATTACCTTGATCCGACTTGCAATCTCCTTGTAGAGTCGATCCGACCCCATGATCGGAACCAGGGCCGAAAAACACACGCGCCCGTCACAAACAACAGCTCTGTCGCATGTGAATTATTCCTGACGCATACATCACGCATGTTGTGTATCCCACACACCGGTCACGAGGTTGCCATGCTGTGCACCTGAGACTCCACGAATGAAAACGGTTTTTGTGTTTTAAAGGGGGGGAAATATCCAGACTAATCCTCCACCCCCTTCAACCCCTCTTCTAAAAAAAGAGGGGGTCTTCCGGTGACCCTTCGAGTCCAACGGACTCTTACTTCCGCTGTCTTTTTGGTTATCGCATGCCCGGCCGAGGGGTCATTCAAAGGTACCGCATGTTTCAAGCAGATGCCAAATATAGAAGTGTGCTGAAGCCAGACAGATGTATCATGTGGGGAAATAAATAATTCGTCCCCTTACATGACCAAAGAAGGTTACATTAATAAACTGTCAAAAAAACATATTTTTTTTTAGGAAAAGAAGGGAGATCTTGCAACCGCTTGTGTGGTGTTTCATACATATTCATTGAAATTCTGCATAACAATAATTACGATGTTCCGTGACATCTAGCCACGTTGTAAAACGATAACATGTCATTCATCGTAAAATCGGCTCCAAACAATTTCATTGCTGCAGCTAGTTGGGTGTATGTCTGCAGCTACAAATTATCAAGTAATAATACTAACAACAACAATAACGGGGAGTGCCTCATAAGTGGATTTAAAAAAACAACCTGACCTTGACCATTACACATTATGACACTGACATACTTGAAAATCCAGGGATTGAACTCTGGACTCTGAAACTGCTGTGGGCTAGGCCACTACACATATAGCCCAGTTAACTTTTTACTACAAAACAATACATGCGGATGACCCTTTCATCTCTTGCTGAGGAAGGATATTGCCAGGGGGGTAGGGAGGTGTTGAGTCCTCGTTTGAAACTTGCTTCAAAGAGTGTATTTTTCTTGTTATTTTTTCCCATGGGAGGTTTTTTTTACCCGCCCTAATACCTTTTGCATGTTATCAGCACGATGTCTACGCTACTTGTAAGACAAGGGAAAATATGATAAATGATCGAATTGGGGATCACCAGTGATTTAATCTGATTTATTGGCAGAGCCAAAGTAATTTCCATTTACAATAAAATGACATAATACACTGTACTCCTGATTATCCAGGCTAATGACTGCATGGGTTTCACCGGATAATCGGAAAATGGTTCTAGATATCGTAAAAGCGAGCTGTTCAGAGGTTTTAAATGAATTATACTGTACGTACTGTATGCTGCTTTAAATACAGTTTAATCAAAATAATTAAACTTCCCACACATTTTTAGCTTGTCTTCTGGAAAAAGTATGTTATATCATTTTATTTGTTTCCGAGACATATTGACATATTTTTGGAATTTTATTTATTTTCCTTTGTTTTGGCAATGCATGAAAAATCAGCACCAGGATAATCGGGAGTACAGTGCAGATCAAATCAACTTAAGACATGAATGAGGTGGGGAAAATGTATGGCACTTCAGTACAAGTTGACGACAACCATTATTGGTGACAACTCAATTAAATTAAATGTATTGTTTAGAGCAGATTTGCTTTATGGGCAACCATAGGCACATGCACAATGAGTATTTGCATCAGAAGCTAATCATTCTGCTACCACTGTGCATAACATTACACATTCAAAAAAAGTTTTAAAAAATTCTGTAGAAGTCATTCGAACTCAGGCTCCTGAAAGCTAACACAGGAGATCACAGAACATAGAATAAATTATTTGTGGGTCTGATTTCACCACACAGATTAGTCAAGAAAATGACCTTGTCAAAGTATATCACATTGTCATCTGCAAAAGTAACAGACAGGTTTCACATGGAAACAATAATTCTTTTGTTATGGCCAGCACAGAATTAGCATGTCAAATGTTGACAATTAGGGCACATAACAACCGAAACAGTTATTTACCCTGTGAGGGGAAAAAATGCAATCAACTTGCACTAACTTTCTGCCATACTACTTGTGTCAATTACTGATTAAACCAGCTCGACCTAACCAACCATGCACTGATAATAATCTTCATATTTCATATTCTGCAGTTAGTGTATGTCAATGATAATATCAATAACAATAACAATAACAATAATAATAATAATAATAATAATAATAATAATAATATGTAACATCCCACAATAGGAATATATGGCTTATTATTTTGGTGACCTCTTCAATTCCATTCTTTATCATATGTCAATGAAAACAGACTTTGCAAGGGAAAGGAAATGGCAGCAGCACTTGAGAAAGCCCACATGCACACACAGAGAGAGCCTATCACAACTCTTTTCCACATTAACAAATTATTTCCTACTGAATGTTGAGGGATCAAACACAAGATCTTACAATTAGACATGTTCATGGCATCCCTTGAGTCTAAACTCTAAAGCATTATGCCATCATGCCACCGCACCGGCTTGGTATACTCAGGTGGAATTTCTCTGTTTTGCAAAAACTTTTCGTGCGGCATGTGTTTCCATTATATGCAAAAAAAATCTTAAGACAATCTTCTGCCAAAACCTAAATTAAATTGCATAACAGAGACAAGGTTCCACCAAATGCAACATGCATTGCAAGTATGTTTCACTGTGGTAAATTTTCACTACTTGGCATATCATTCATTACAATTTACAGAACCACCAATATAAGTACAATGCAAGCAAAAAATAATACACAGTATCACTCACCATGTGCCTACCAACCCAAGCATCACAAGCCTTGATCGCAATCAAACCGGCTCACTTCAGAAGCAATAAAGGTAATATTACTCAGAAATCAACCTTGAATTCGGGAAGCCTGTTCTAGATGACAAGGCACACTGTATATGTGATATTCTTGCAACACTGATACTGCTGCTACAATTTTAAAATTAATATACACTTAAAACCACTTAATACTTCATAAAAACAATTCATAAACAAATTGCAGGGAATTTGGCATGAATGCTTGAATATGTGGCAATAAACCTAAGTGACGCTACGTAGCAAGTTATGCTTGATAAAGGGTCAGTACTTGGCTACACGTATTCCAATTTTGTTTGACTGTCAAGACGTAACATTCTGCGGACAATGGCAACTTTGTGTTACTGGTTCGTCACTTGCTTACGCGCTACAACTGTCATTCTAGTGACAATGCGCAGAACTCCTAGCAAATGAGGCATGCAACCCACCTTGTCAAAGCTCATGTCCATGTCAGCTGGTGTGAAAGCTCCATCCCGAGTCCCCCTCCTGCGCTGCTGGGTCCATCCCTCCTTCCTCCTCCATTGTGTCCGCCGCTGAACCTCATTCGCCCCCGAATTAGGCCAGATTACTGGACCCAACCATACAAAAACAGCCCTTTCATCCAGCTACAAACTTCCTGCGATTAATCCGTCTGCGTCCTTCAGTTCATACCACCCAGTTTCAAGCCTCCTTCCCCCAACAGAACGGGGATACCCCCTCCCACAAAAAACGGGATTCTGCTCAGCCCCGGGGCCAGGAAGTGTCACTTCCCGGGCGATGCAGCGCTACACTCGACGCCCTACCAGAACCGCGAATGTGGCACTCTTTTCCAGCCAGTCCGGAGGTTCTGGAGGCCCGGAACCCGGTGAAATCCTGGCTGAGATACGGGAGAACAAACTGTCTCACATCGGCTCGTCCGCCATTAGCAAAACACCGATTTCATTTGTTTTTCTTTCAGGAGAGGATGCGGCGGCGTTGCCAGATCAGCTGCTTCTCCTTGTGGAGGGAAATTCAACGCGATAAAATAATGACGAAATGAAGTTTATTAGCTGGAGAATACAATGTCACCAATGCTGGTTGCAATAGTTGGTTATAATGGAGCAACCTGGCCTAAAACTAGGACACATAACACAAGTACAGTCACAGTACAATATTTTAAAACGAAATAAAAGTTTTGCATCAAATTAACGAAAATTTGAACCCGCAACAATGTCAAAAATAATTCCCAGAGGTGCAACAAAGCCTAATAAAATTCAAGATTTTATTTTGAATGCAAGCTGTCCCTATTGCAATGCTGTGGTTGAATGCGAATTGCAGAATTAAGACGAGGAATTTATTTGCAAAATCTCAGGATGTACCCTACATATTTCAAATAGCATTTCCCCCATTATTTTGTAAATGTACTTTCTGGTAAAATGATTAAGCTAGCAGTGAATAATGCTGTATTGACTGTTTTAGTTCAGGCGATTCGGTTCAAATGTGCAAAAGGCTGCCCAGAATTTTACGAGGCTTTTTAAAACCAGTGACTAATTCTGTGTAGGCTAAAGGACTGTAATTGGCAGTACATAGGGCAGGAAAGATGTGCAACCCTGGCGAAACTAATTACAGACTTGTGACATTTCACATTTTGTTCCTATATGAAATAGTCTGCATCAATATATCCCATTACCATATGAAACGTACAAGAGAATGTCCCATGGAAACGCCCTTGGCAGAACTACGAAAACCAAACACGACTATTTAGCTTGCCATAAAAATAAACTGCAAAAGCACGGAGATATTGATCAATATCAGTCAGTTATCGAGCATCCATGGCATTATTTCGCCATCAGAGCAAGTTGTTCGAATTGTATTGGTTGAAAAAAAAATCACATTGCCATGCAATGATGTGTCACTTTGGCGAGTTTTGCACGTCACGTATGGGCAGTCCAGACGCTATGGCAACCCCGCCCCGACAAAAGTACGCAAACGCCAGCAGGTGCCTGATAATCATAGCCACTGATAAACGCCGAAAGACTCCTGGCACGTACGCAACCGCCCGACGTCAGGCGATACCGTCGAATGTATGACATGTCAGCTAGTTAAACGTTCGTTTTTCCCGGTTTTATTAGTTTTCTACCATTCCCCTGGCGGAAAAGCCACGCAACAGTCTGGGGAACGTCACGCAAAATCGCTTCGCTCTCAAAAGTAGCCGCTATCATCGCTGCGCTTAGTCCAGCCTAGCCGCTATCGTTGCACCCAAGCTTGTTATTAATTGTTAACGCTGATGCAATTGCTTAGTGACACGATTTCCGATAAAAACCACAAATGTAACAATGCGTCTATTTTTTTTACTCATGTGGTTCCTCGTTCCATGAATGCAGACCAATTTTCCACTTTGTAGCGCTTTGTAGCAGTTAGCACCGCTACATGATCGCGTTTAATCCCTTCCCAGCCACCAACCCGGTTGTCGCATTGGTGACGTCACTTCCCTCCGCCCCCCCCAAATCGGCTGCCCCCTAGCCCCTCACCCCTCCCGCCCTCAAAAAAAAGAGAGAGGCGGGTGGAGGAGGGAGAAGGAAGGAAGGAAGGAAGGAAAGAGGAGCTGGGCTGGGAGTGAGGGAGAGAAGGAAAAATGGCGGAAGGAGGGACGGACTCGTCGGACGTGAGGTCCCAGAAGCAGCTCGTCAGCCAGCTGTCCAAGCGGGCCCTGGTCAAAGGAGACAACTGGTGAGAGTTGGCGCCCCTCGGGGGGAAGGGAAATCTGCGGAACACGGAGCTTGAAGCTCGTATGCTGAGCCAGGCTTTGGAGGGGTGGGCGGGCGGCCAACAGAACACGTCGGTTTTTGCGCGGGTGGATGGGTTTACCGTTGTTCGTGCACTTATCGGAGGACAAAAATATTTGATGTGTTTTTGCGCTGGATTTGCATTGATGGTGATGTGTGGGGAATATTTCGCAACTCTCCACCTTACCCATCGTATGGTTACGTCATCGGACTCTCGGGAGGACTAATTATAACTTCCGGGGTTGGAACTTGTCTTGTCAAATTAAGGGGATGTCAGTCAGGAGGAGGAACCACAGGACGGTTGGTTGGGCTCTTTGAACCCGCAAATTGAGAAAATGCAGCATGCTGATGAATCACTGCGCAATTTATTAAGAGAGTCGGGCTTGTTTGCAGTCCACGATGAAGAATGCAGTGTCACATATTCAATTAGTAATAATAATAATCCTGGGTAGTGCTTTCACCCCGCCTAGGGGGTATATCACATGGACCTTTATTTGAACCATTATTGTGGAACCTATGAATTGTACCACCCGCGCGCACGGGCAGGATGACAAGTTAGAGGGGATGTGGAAGGTGCAGTGCAATGTCGTTGCTGTGGTCATTTTGTGAACTTCCCGGGGTGGTTTGTCTTAATAAAGATACCACCTGGGATGAAGCCAGAGATGACCCCGAACTCTGCACGAGATAAAGGGGGTAACCCAGGGCTGGGATCTAACCCGTGACCTTAACATCCGTGGGCGCATACGTTACAGCAGCGCCACTCTGCCTCCCTGAATATTCCATTTGCAGTACGTAAGTCGATAAATAATGGCCTATAACGAATATGATGACATATGCCATTATGACTTACATAATAAAGAACATTAGTCATCAAAGTACTATCAGCGCAATATTATTCCAGACACTTTCACATGCATTTGTTATGGGAGAGTGTCCACAATAATACTGTGCGGATGTGGTGGCCGAGATGGTAACGTCTCCGCTTGCTGAGCGGAAGGTCCCGGGTTCGATCCCCGCCCGGGATTGCCCTTCCACCTGCGTCAGTGGGTCTCTGCCTGCGCCTAAGAAGGCGTCTTGGCAACCTAGCCTTCTGGGGGACTGCACATGACCCATTTCCCACATTGCACTTGCACCTGTGCCCCCTCCCCAAAAATCCCTATCCTTACCCCATTTCCTTGCTTCCCTGCATGGAGAACGAAGAAAAAGGATGAAATACTAGAAAACCAATGGTGGTAGGCCACCCCCATGTAACGGCTTACAGTTGTATCATGGGGTAAAATAAATAAATCAAAAAAATACTGTGCTGATGCATGTTACCAGATATTTTTTAAGACATGTTGAATGTACAGTTTGGATTTTGTGTTTGTGTTTTACATGTAGCAGTCTCGCTTCATTATATTGATTCATAAAGTGGCCAATTTTAATCATTTCTGCATTTGCAGGTATCTTTTGGACTGCCTGTGGTACAAGCAGTGGAAGAAGTACGTGGGGTATGACAACTGGGATGCAGGAGGAACCGGAGAGAGGAGCTCTCACCCAGGGCCTGTTGATAATAGCCTCATATTTAAAGGTAATTGAAGTAGTAATTATTTAGTAATTTTGTTTTCTCAATGTGCACTGCAATGATGGGGCTACATTTGTGTGTGTGAAATGTTTGTGTAACCTTCAGTGGGAGTGAATTTGTGCTGAGTCATTCATGAGCTATGTGTCTAGTTTAGCTGAATCATTGTTAGTCAGATTCACTGTGATGTTCAAAGGTAATGTAATTAGTAGAACACCAGCCAGCCTTATATGTTCATTTCCCATGCATTTCATATTCAGAAAAAGTGGGTGATACTTTATGAGGACTGCATCCTAGTTCTGTTGGTACACTGAGATATGTAGGTCACCAGATGCCAGTAAACAAGTTAAGGGAAGGAATATTTTGGGTGTTGAACTCATAATGCCATTAGTGGTTTCAATAACATTCGAACTTTATGGCTAAGACTATATTTTCTTAACCCAGGAAAAATATTTAAATGAGAAGGGAAGAGTAAGTTGTAAACACTTGATAAATTATTTTGATAGCATCATGCTGTGGGGAAATGTTTGCAGCACTTTTAGTATCGAAAAATCTGGCCAATCCGCATGTATTGTTAATTTGATTCCCACCACTGCAGTAGGAAGGAGTGAAGTTATCAATGAACTGCGTGTTTATGTCACCGATGTTATGCAAGTCTTATTAGCAGCCCATGTGTACACTAAATATGAAAGTTATTGTTGATATGAATAATTTCTGCACATTTATGACATAAAACAGGAAGTGGGTATAAAATTAAGTGTCCTGTAACTGTTCCCCTGGGGTAGTTAAAAAAAAAAAGTAGAAGATGGTGACTGGTTTTGAAAAAAGAGTTTGCGTGAAGTGGATTATATTGTCAAACTGTTGCATTTTCACATTGCAGATGATGGCAGTGGGCAAATTAGAGAACACTTGATAGATGAATTGGATTATGTCCTTATGCCAGAAGAAGCCTGGGAGCTGTTCATGCAGTGGTATGGATTGGCCGCTGGGCAGGAACCTATTATGCGGAAGGTATGGAGGGTGTGTGACTCTGCCTTAAATTTGTTACTTAATTCCTGCCCCTTTGCGTATAGGTTGTGGAGTATGGCATGTTTGTCAAGCACTGCAAAGTGGAGATTTACCTCATTGAATTTAAGCTCTGTGAGAATTCAGATCTGGAGAATCATGTAATCCGTAATTTCAGCAAGGCTGATACAATTGGTAAGTGCTATTTTCAAATTGTCATAGTGGGACTGCTCCAGTGGAAAATTTATGTGTGTAAGGTATATTTTTTTGACTGGTTATTTTTATTGCAGAGGTTATTGAAAAGGAGATGCGTAAGGTTTTCAATATCCCTGATGAAGTGGAGACTCGCCTGTGGAATCGCTATGCCTCAAACACCTACGAGCAGCTTCCAAAGAAGGACATCACTGTGCAGGATGCTGGCCTTTATCCAAGCCAGATGCTGATAATTGAGCGGCAGAATAAGGATGGAACGTGGCCCAGGCAGGCTAAGAGGTAATGCGACTAATGCCCACTTTATCCCAGATAGCCTTATATGATATCAGCCCAGTGAACTTTTCAGGAGCGAAAGAAGGAAAGTGTTAGGATTAGTGCGATGGATAATAAGCTCTGCCGCGCAACTAGTTGTAGATATGGGCAGGTTGTTAGTTAGTTCAGGCTACCATCGGATCATGAGAAGGTGTAGTATAGGAATAGCAATATGCTGGGGTGGATTTTCGTGTGGTGAGGTGCTGATAGAAGATGATAAGGTTTGATATAAGCCATTAATATTCAAGTCAGATGTTATTAAATAATGTGAATATATGTGATGTGCACAAACTTTTTTTAAGACTGTTTTTGTCTGTCATCGTCATCGTCACTGCCCTGGAATTAACCTAGATTTTCCGGGTCATCACTTGAGATTTACTCTGCAAATGTACAAGTTTCAAACAATTGTCTGATGTCTCATTCTAAAGTACTTGGACTAATTAGAATGTTGCAGTAGAAGGAATGGTTTAATATGTGATGTATTACAGCTTAAATGGAGCACCATACAACACCTCAATGGCAGTCGAGGGGAAGCCCAACATGTCCGGTCCCAGCACAGTAATGTGAGTTTTACATGAATTAAACAGCTTATTTCAATTGTTGAGCGCAGTGCGACCTCTTCCGGCAGGAATACTCGTTACACCTACAATAACTACAGCGATGGAAATGTGGGAGCAGCCCAGCCAGGCCTGTGTGGTTTGAGCAATTTAGGAAACACATGCTTTATGAACAGTGTGCTTCAGTGCATGAGTAACTGTCCCCCAACCACGGAGTACTTCCTGGAGAATCGCTACTGGAATGAACTGAACCAGGAAAACCCCCTTGGAATGGGAGGAGAGATTGCAAAGGCCTTTGGTGAATTAGTAAAGACCATGTGGTCTGGGAAGTATGCATACACCATGCCCAGGAACTTTAAGGTAAGACTGTTGTAGATGATGGTTCCAAGGTTAATTTTTAGAGGTTGATATTTGTAATGAAACTATTTTTATTCTTGAGCATTACAAGAAAGTTTTTAAGGAAGTGAGCCTGATGGACTAGCTGAAATATAGGGCAAATTTAGGACTAATTTGGGATCACAGAGTACCAGTTTGTTTTGTTTAGGTTGGAACGGTCATTTGGGACATTCTAAGTGGTAATGAACCTAGCACACTATTTGCAAACAAAATTATTTATAGACCCAGCTGCTGTGGCTCCTGAAATAACTTGCTTCCTTGACATTCTTAAAACTGCAAGGTTATAGAAGGTGCTTGCTTTGAAAAATTCCTGGAATTCCAGATGCAAGTGGGTCGATTTGCCCCTCAATTTTCGGGCTATCAGCAACATGACTCGCAAGAGCTGCTGACCTTCCTTCTTGATGGCCTCCACGAGGACCTTAACCGGATCAAGCAGAAGCCCTACATTGAACTAAAGGACTCGGATGGACGTCCAGATGAGGTCAGTAATTTGTGCTCTGAATACAAGCCATCAACTTTCATCTAATATAATTGCGCAGATTTTCTTTTTTTTAAATTAGTTATTTGTCCTTCTGCTAAAGTTAGCAGTACCTGTCAACATCCATAATCTGATAACTCATGAGTAACCTAATAAGAGATTCCTCACTAGCAGGATACTGCTGACAAAGATTTATCAGAGGGACAACAGCCTCATTCCATGTTTACATGTTACTACTGTACTAAATATGGATTAGGAGTTCTGGAACTTAATTCAGGGTTTCCAAATTTTGAGACTCAGTTTCAAAAACTTTTTAATTTTATGGCACTAGGAGCTGACACATCTTAGCTAATTGTCAAAAATAAGACGTGCTGTCTGTCTTGTTATTTCTGCCTCCCCTTGGACTTCACTGGTCATGTAGGGCATATGAGCCAACGCTGGGTTTCCAAATCCTGGGTTTTGTCTAAGAATTCTTAATCCAGATGTTGTAGTGTCATGTAAACTTTGTTCTGGATCAAGTAGTGCTGGATTAGAATATTTAACAAAGCTCATCAGGTTAGTGTCTTATTATTCCACAGGAGGTTGCTCGTGAAGCATGGGACAATTACCGCAAGCGCAATGACTCGGTGATAGTGGATGTATTCCATGGCCTGCTCAAGTCAACTGTGGTGTGCCCAGAGTGCCCAAAGGTGTCCGTCACCTTTGATCCATTCTGCTACCTATCTCTTCCCTTGCCCCAGCATCGAGAGGTGACAATGGAGGCCTTCTATGTGCCCTGCGACCCCATGCGGCATCCTGTGAAACTGCGCTTGATGGTACCCAAGTCAGGGACGTTCAGTGATCTATCCCAGGTGGCAGCCAGGCAACTGGGCCTGGTGCCGGAGAGGCTGGTGGCAGCCACTGTCTACAGACATAGGTTTCATTGCATCTATCGGCCCAATGATAGGCTTGCCTCTCTGCAGGATCGAAATGACATGTTTCTGTGAGTTGTGGCTAATCTGTTTGTAGAGCAAAATGTGCAGAGTAAATAGCATGAAAAGTCAAGTGCAACCATTTCATGCACAAATAATTGAGATGTACTGAATGTTGCATATTTCTGGTGCAAAATTATTTGTACATTTGTTTTTATTGTTGTCTATGCTGAAGAAGATATCCGCTTGACTGAAACACTGCCATTTTTGAAAGATGACATTTTAAGAGTTGAATTTTTCTAACAAACCCTTCGTTACGGTTACGTAGGTATGAGCTGCCTGTGAGCCCTGAGGAGGATTCAGACACCCAAGTTTTGGCTGTGTACCTGCGTGAACATAGGTCAGGTGGGGAAGGTGGCAGTGGTGGGAACCGGGTAGTGTATGGCTGTTCCCAGCACGATCCTTTGTTTGGAAAACCCTTCTTGATGTGTGTCCATCGTCGCAAGACCACCTATGAGAACTTGTATGACACAGTGTTGGGACAGATGCAGCGATACGTGTCTTGTCCTAATGACAATGAGCAGTGGTGGCGGGAGGGAGGATTGGTCAATGGAGAGTCGGTCATCCGGGAAGAGGATGGGGAGAAGGATGGAGTGTCAATGATTGTCAATGGAAATGGGGAAGATGATGAGGAGGACCCATTGGTCAATGGCCAGCAGGCGAAGCAACCCAAGAAGGAGATTGTGGCTGCTGATGGGCCAAGGAGGCTCTTCACTGTGAGGCTTCTGGATGGACCAGAGGGTTCCAGTCACCTGGAAGATATAGCTGGGCCTATCACCTTCCCAACTAAACATTGTGAGTTCAGAAGTTACAGTTCGACCAAGCTTACTGAAGGGCGTGGCCTACAATGTATTTTGTGACAGGCCTGTTGGCTATGCATAAGTAATGCGAGTTCTGAATATGATCTTCTCTACATTTATTGGTTTAATATTTTACACGTGAAATTGTCTTGGGAACAGGCCTGCCACACCCACCCTTGGAAGAATGCATGGCATTTATCAAGCGGTCTTGGGTGGCACCATTTGAGGTTGTGTTTTTAGAGCAGTGATGGTGTCAGTTTTAGCCAATCGATTTGAATACAATGTAAAGGCATTAAATACACCATGAGGACCAATAATTTTTAGTCACAGTGAATGAGCATGTGACCCTTTTCACAGTTAAGATTGAATGCAATATACATTGTCTCATGACATAGGACAATTTCTGAGCTCCAACAGCAGTTAAACATGTACATTTTGTTCTTACAGCTCAACGTGACTACTGCTATGTAGTGCTGGACTGGACCCGGAGAGCTCGTGATCTATTTTACATGAAGGAGGAGGCTGATGCCTATGAGCAGGCAGAAGGGAACACAACTGCCAACCAGTGGTTGAACAGTGGTGGAGGCATTATCGGAGGTGGTGGAACATCATCTCGTCCATCAGCCACCCATCTGCGGGATTGTCTGGAGCTGTACACCACCACAGAGAAGCTAGGAGCAGAGGATGCGTGGTATTGCCCCCAATGCAAGCGCCACCAGCAAGCCACCAAGAAGTTTGACTTGTGGACGGTGCCCCAGATTCTCATTATTCACTTGAAGCGTTTCTCCTACAACCGTCACTGGAGAGACAAGCTGGATGCCCTTGTGGATTTCCCCACAAGAGGGCTGAACATGGGGACGTACCTCATAAATACAGGCCATCCTGAGGCTGTCTACGACCTCATTGGCGTCTGTAATCACTATGGGAGCCTTGGTGGAGGCCATTGTGAGTAGTTTAATTTTCTATTTGTCCGTAGTAAGGCAACTGAAACCTAGGTACCTAGGTTGGCATGGGGTGCCCAGATATGATTGCAGTGACCTGACGTACCCAGGTCACTGCTTGCAAGGGCACAAGGCAGTTTTTTTTTCCCCAGTAGTGTATAACATTAAACTAGTGAAAATCCCTATCTTGCATAGGTATTCACACAATCATATGTTATTGATGTGATCTGAAACTAACAGCTCAAGAGTCCTTCTGACCACTAGTAATTAAATCCTTAATAATGTTTCAGATACAGCCTATGCCAAGAATAAGGATGACAACCAATGGTACTACTTTGATGACAGTAGTGTATCGCAAGCGACAGAGGACAGTGTTGTGGTGAGTTTTCAGCTCTTTGCACACCTCGGTTTAATCCAGCAGGTGTTTGAAGGGATTGACTTGAGAACTGATATTGTTGCAATTTCTCATTCCAGACAAAAGCGGCTTATGTCCTATTTTACATGCGACGTGATACAAGCCCCAGTATGTCCCTCCGAGGTGGTAGCAGCAGTGGATTAGCGTCGTCATCCTCCACTACCCCCATGATGCCGCCCATGAATCACACTGGACCCCAGCAAGGTCCCAATCTCCGCCCCCCTCACACTGTCACTAGCCAGGACGCCACACACAATGGGGACGATGGGAGCCCAACTGAAATGTCTGCTGACGAGGACATGGAGATCAATTGAAAAGAGGTGGAAGTGTAATTCTTAAGTGGGTTGCGGAGTCAGGTGTACATATTATATGATATTAGCACCTTAGAACTTGCTTCTTTTGATCGAGTTGTGGGGAGGAGAATTGTGGTATACACTTAATAAACTGCGGACCTGCTTTTTGTGCAGGATAAAGTCGCCTCTAATATTGTCGTTTTACATGGCCAGCGTAGGAAAGAGGAAATTGTTGCGTTTATTGGGATGCCGTCTGAGCAGCGCTGTAACATGTTAATTTATTAACCGGTAAATTATGTTTCACTTTTTCCGGTAACAATTTTGTTCTTGATCTGTTTACACCTAGGTTCGCGTAGCCAGATTCCTATATATTCTTCTCTTTCTGGCGGCCACCTTGTTGTGTGAGAACTGTACATTCAGACGCCCCCGAAGGGAATAAATTTACCAGTTTACTTGTGCATTGCAGTGTTATCTAACTTGAAATTATTTGTTCCTTTTATAGACTGCCAAAAATTCCCCAAAGTCAATGGCTTGAGAATGGCATAATAAATTTCTACTGCCGAAAATTGGTCAACAAGACATCCAATATGATCGCGAGGTGACAGATCCGTCACGTTAGATGGGAACCTGGCAGAGCCTGTCATGTTTGCCGTATGCCATATCTAATTGCAGAAGTTACCAGCAGGGATCTTGTGCTAACCAGGAAAATAATGTGCCTTCCCTCCTTTGGTGATGCCTGAAACTGACTTCCTCTATCTGTAACAGCTTCATGAAGTCTTGAAACAAACAGAAACAAGTTTGCAAAACAACATGCTTTTAAATATACAAACACCGGTACAAAATTAGGATATTTCACATTTCAGAGGCACATTTCACAGGTTTTCATCAAAAAAGCGATGGTTCGAGTCCTTACGGATTTGGCGTATTTCAGACCTCAGCGCCCTCACTTCTTGCAAAAGGGCAACATTAGTCTGTTGGAGAACTTCGTAGTCCTCCTGGAAGAGGGAGAAAAATGATAACTTCGCCTTTGTAACTTTACAATTATGCAGCATACCTGCAGTTGCAAATAGTTCTTGGTGTCAACCACACGGAAACTAAAAAGAAGCTTTCGGAGTTCGTATAAATCATCCTCAATCCTCGAGAGCTGAGGTTGATATAAACTATTGACAGGAGCTGGATTGATATCTGGTTGTGGGTGGGCATCAGCTGCATCTAATTCATCTCTTGAAGGTTGTACAAGCTCTGAAGAGATGCCATTGTGAAGGGTCACTTGTCCATTTACAAGGACTGGAGGTTGTGGATCTGGAGTTGTAGCTTTGCTGACTGGTTTCAGGACTTCCTTAGCATCAGTACGGGCTGTCTCTGTCGGGTTGTCATTCACATCCCTGTGACTGCAAGTGGAAACTTTTCTCAATATTCACAAAATGATGTTGGTTACAGCAGACGTAACCAGGTTTGAGACACAATTTGCAACAGTGCAGCATCAATATTTATAGCACAGGGTCAACACTTTTCTCTTACTCTTGTTGCTGCACCTTCTCCACCCCAGGTTCTCCGGTCACTTCCAGCATCTCATCTGGAGAGTCCAAGTATTGTAAGTAGGAGTTGAAACGGAGACTGGACCTCGAAGATCCGTGCGATCCATGCAGCGGGGAGATGAATCCTTCCAGTGAATTCCTTCCGCTCAATGGTGAATTCGTGTCTTCTGCTCGAAACAACAACAGGAGTAGTTTTACTGTCCTTCATGTAGGCCAAGCCAAACACTGCATGCACTGCTTTCAGACGTATGAATTATAATTACAGTAAAACCTCAGTATAACAATCTTCAAGGGACCATCCAAAAGTAGTGTTATAAGAGGGAAAATTTACCTCATGGAAATGATCAAGGGACTGGAAAAAAATTGCCATTAAAAGCGGGAAAGTGGTACATACACAAGGTTGCCACAGGCTTCCCATTTTTAATTTCCCTGACTTTTCCCTGACTTTTCCCTGACCTTTTATCAAAATTCCCTGACCTTTCAACATACCCATAGCAAGCTCAAAAAACCCATTCCAAAAAAGAACACAGCAAGGGGTGTAAATCAGACGCATTTTTGGTTTTTGTTTTGTTTAATGAAACGCATGCCGGCCCGCAATGATAATCACATGTACAAACTGAGACGGTCCTATCCGCGACTGACGTTAGGTCAGCGATTTTAAACACATTTTCCCTGACCCATTTTCAAATTCCCTGACTTTTCACTGATTTCCCTGACCATTTTTTTATTCCCTGACTTTTCAAGGATTTCAAGGATTTCAAGGTCTGTGGCAGGAGCATTATAGCGAGGTTTTACTGTACATGATTACAATCCGTATTACTTTACAATGGGTAGTGCAAGCATACCTGCTGGAGTACTCTGATTAGGTGCTGCCTTGACTTCTTGCGGAAAGACATCATCATCCATCTCTCCAGAGTCAATTGATGCCATGCTTTCATGCAGGATGGCATCAGCTCTCTGGGACAGCTTCTGCAGACGCTTGCCCTTTGATGCAGCAGAGGATGTGCTTCCTCGGCTTTTCCTTCTGGGCAGTGTTGGCTGAGTCCTCAACACTGTCACTGATGTTGGGTGTGCTTCAAATGTCTGCAGCGGGCTGGAAGATTGTCGTAAGTCATATGTAATCACTTGACCTTTGGTGGTGCCCACTGCCAGGGTTATCCCATCCTGAAGCATGTCGATTGACATAAGTGATGACCCCACTGGGAAGCACTTGATCTTCTGTCGCATCTGAATGTCAAAGCAGCACAGGTTCTGATCAAGTCCAGTTGTGATGAGCAGTGTTGAGTTTAGAGGAGAAAAAACTAAGCAAGTGGCTGGAGCCTTGTGGACATCTTCCCATGTGTGCAGATGTTGAGCTGTTGCCCAATCCCACAGGGAAACATCCCCTTCCTCTGAAGTTGTACCCAACAAGTGCAAAGCCACACGACTCATTCGGAGGCACATGACACTCTTAACTGCCTGGTGAGATTTGTTCATGACGCCAGTACGTTGTCCAGTGACCATCCCAAACATGCTTATCTCACCCTTGGAGGTCGATGCAATTAGGGTTGTGTCTCGCGTGTTGAAGGCAACTCCTGATACACTGCATGATTCGTCGACTACAATCTCCTTACGAGGACGGTGAAAACGAGTGTCCCAGAGAAGGGCTTTGCCAGTCCGGCTGCCAATTGCAAGAAGGTTGCTGTTGGTGTTTGTGAAGCACAAGCGCTTTGCCCCAGCCTGGAAGTATATCATTCTCAGTGTGATAGCTAGCATGGGTGATATCAAAAACCTACCAGCTCAGGCATTTTACCACTGGTAAGTTCCGTCGTCTTTCCCTGCACATCTTCTAGAGTCACAACACCCTTTTCTTCCACTGCGGATGCAAAAATCTTCCCATCTTGGCTCCAAACCACATCACTCACCAATACTGTAATGTGAAAATATGGCTCAGATAATTCTGACAGAACACTTGATCTAAGCCATGCTTCATCCATCTAAGATTCTAAGTCTTAGGCAAGGGTACGGAGGATAGCAGGATTTAATTTTGTATCAGTTCTGTCTAATTTCTGACTCTATGTTTCAAGCAGTGGTAAAGTTACAAGTGTAACATCTCTTTTGTAAATATACTACAACACTATAAGCTCCAGCTTTTACCACAGATTTGCAAACATTCATAACTCTTCAGCAATACTTACTTGGCTCCATAAAATACAATAAAATTACATATGTCAACAGCAATGAACCTCTAACTTTGGCTTCACCTCAGTCTCCTGCATGCATCAAGACAATATGTGATAACCACAATGCAATAACACAATCACTTTTGAAGGTTGAAGACTAATGTTCCACCTGCAAGCAGTGGTGGGCAGCAATAAGGTGGGGCAACATTATGTAAAAGTCTGCAAGCAACCCACACCAAACCCTTGTCAACCTATTACATGCCTCAACACCTAACTTATGACCTTGGAGCACATAATGAAACAACCAATGAAACAGACTTCAATACCCATATTAAAAGCAGCTTTTGTTGCTATGCTCATTTCATCTACTCCCACATTAAGACAGCTGATGATGACTATTTCTCTACTGACAACAATTCAACCTCCCCATCAAGTCAATTGTAATTTGTGCTGAGTCTGCACAGCTTTGGCATTCAACTGGCTGAAAGGTTCTGTGAAACATTTGTGGTACTAGCTGGGCTATACAGGG
>JYFJ02000539.1:0-34849 GCA_000934665.2 Catajapyx aquilonaris
AGAAAAGAGAGAAAGAGGAGGAGCTAATAATCTGGATGGAAAAACTCTGTCCATCATTCAGGGAAGACCACAGGAGGTGCCAAAAGGAACATAACCCTCAACCGCAATGTTCGAAGTGTCTATAGTCGTAGGTAATTCAATTTGTGGCCGTTTTGTCTCACCTCAGGAGCTACTTTCTTGGATGGACAGTACGCGTTGAGCTTCCAGCTTCTCAAAAATTTAATTAAAGCTGATAGGGGGCATTATTTCCTTCAAAGAGCTCGGATTGGAAAGGCCTAATCTCTGGTATTGACCAAGACAATGTCCTTTCCAGCGGCTAAGGTCCCAAAAAGCAAAGTCATTAGTTGAGAGAAGAAGAAGAAAAAAAAATAGAGAGGGGGAGGGGGGGGGGAAAGAATTCGGATCTGTTTGGGTGGGGAGAGTCGGAACCGANATTGGAAAGGCCTAATCTCTTGTATTGACCAAGACAATGTCCTTTCCAGCGGCTAAGGTCCCAAAAAGCAAAGTCATTAGTTGAGAGAAGAAGAAGAAAAAAAAATAGAGAGGGGGAGGGGGGGGGGAAAGAATTCGGATCTGTTTGGGTGGGGAGAGTCGGAACCGATGATAGGAAAAGACGCGTAGGAGATTTCCGGGGGATTCCTTCCAATGTTAGTTGCTCTCTATATCGTAGCTTCACAGGAAAGCCTGTCCCAATGAAATTGGGTCGCAGCTATCTCTGGTATGAAGCACCCACCGTTCGAGAAATCCTTAGAGCTGTGAAGCAACGATAAAAAAAAAATACCGCGAGAGGTCCGAAACTTGTCTATTTTTCTCCAAGCTTCAGATCGGAAACAATGGATCCGACGCGCAGATCCTATGTAACAATAAGCCAAACCCGATTTCTTTGGCTTTCATCCCAAGTGCGAACCTGGAGGATAGAATCCCTATTCGCCCTCCAAAAATTTTGTCCCGCTGTTGCCAAACAATTTCGTGACTTAATCCACCAGCTAGCTGCACATTTTTCAGTCGCGTCTGCAGTCCCCCTCATTTGCATCTCCTTTCGGAATGCACGTTTGAGACCAAGTGACGCAGCCGCACCAAGGCAAATGGGGTTTAGTCTGTCGGGGGCGGGCGCAATCGAAGATCGGCAGCACTGTACGTATTCTGGCCCTATGTTTCTCTCCACTCTTGGCACGCATGCCTCACACGTTTTGGCGGTGTATGCCATGGTTACCATGAGCCTGAAACGTGAGTTACAACAAAAGCATGCATTAAACAGCTTAAAGATCCTCCCAGGCAGAAAAAGAATTCCTTCCTCGTCTTATTTTAAGAATAAAAAAAACACTGGGAGGAAAAGAAACGAGTAGTGGGAGAAATATTCGGTGTCAGTTCCCTAACCTTCGTTAAAACTGGAAGGCTTTTAGCTTGTTAGTCAGTTAATCCGTCAATTGTCATAACAAAGCCTGCGGGTGGAGGGTGCAAATTCTGGCGGTTTTTGGATTGTTTTTGTGCACAATGCATCGCAGTAACGGCGAGTAATAACAGCGTGGCAAGCAGCTATCTGTGATTGTGCCATCAGCAACTGCTACGTTTTTTTGCATTTTAAAAACAATTTGTTGAGGAGGCGCTTTAATTCATCATACATAATGCTGCACTAATCAGTCACTAAAACGTCCATCTCGGTCTGTCCGTTGAAATGTAAAGTGGGAGGAGTTAAATGGAACCACAGCCAATCACGACCAACGACGTCACATCGCACACCAAACATTGAAAAACTGCGCATTCGTTCAAATTATTAAATTACATGAAATGTGAATATTATATTCACTGTCAGCCCACAATTTTTTTTGGAAATACTCAACATATTTGCTTAACTGTTATATCCGCCGGGGCCCTGTACAAGGTGAGACGACGAGTTATTGCCCGCTAGGCAGTATGGAGTGAAGCTGAGATGAAGAGCAAATTAAAAGTCTTGGATGTGCGCCAGTGCACCGCTGGCGCTACCAAAATAAATGCCATTGTGGTCGGCCAGACACTTAGAAATGGCGGTCTGCTCTGAGTCGCAACTTTGGTATGAGCGATTTTTACCACCCGCTTTTTTCTGTCGCTCCAAAGGTTCTACCCCACCCTCTGGGGTCTTGATTAATCGCACCGCGGATATACCTCCCTTATGCATGGTGCCCGGTGTACTGGCATGTAACAAACAGGACATTGTAACATCCGAAGTCTGATGGTTCGTAACAACCGAGGTAATAAAACCCTGCTGAAAAGTTCCTGGCGCAAATTTAAGTCTTGCCCAAAATGTTTTGTGAGCCTTTTGCTTATATTGAGTTCAGGGGTTGTTAGGAGTGTCAAACAGGCTATTTGACATTGTTTGCTTTGGATGGGCTCCACCTTTGTTGCCGAGCCGCGGAGGCAGACTCCAGAAAAATTTTCACTGCAATTTATAAATAGCAACATCGGTTGTTGTGTGGTTTTGTTCTTTAGTGACGCCGGAATGCGAGGCTCACTTACGAGCCCCCAATAAGTTTCAAGCCCTGCTAATTACTCACATTTTAGGCCAAAACCGCAGACAGTCTGAGAGGCAGGATTTTTAGCTCACCCTGTAAAAACGTATCGTTCACGTTCACGGTCAGTTCTCAGGTGGCTGACCGTAAACTCAGAAGTTATGGACACGTCCCTGCAAACAAGAACAACTGATCTGATTTGATTAAGTCGTGGGCGATAACTCTCATCTACAAACTAGTTAGATGCATCCAACTTGCTTTGCTCCTTTTTGTCAACCCCCATAAAAATGAGTCCGGGAAGTCACATTTCTAATCGGATTAGCTTGATCCATTTAAGTTATTTACCGCTGCGGACTTGGTGAAGACCGCAGTCTGGCGGAAAAGAGCCGGATCGGCAACAAATATGGGGATCATCACAGATGAAATGCGAGGTACTCGCGGGGACCTGGCCATGGGTCTGATTGCAACTTATGGACTTCTCTAATGTCGCCGTAAATCTTTATGGCAGTCAGTGTCAACTCCAAACTACCGAATGCGTCAGTCTCAGCGCCAACCAGGGCTCTTCTTTTCTTTTTTTTTACTTGCTTTTAGGGAAACAATACGTGCCGCGAATCCGGCCTCAGGTGTACAATATGTAAATGTACATATCTCTGCACTTTACTGTAAGCCGGAGCCAGTTTTCCGACCATTTATGGTTATATAACACCTGCATTCTTTCCAGGTTAATTTATTAGTTTATGGCGAGCGAGTGATAATAATATAAGTGTCTCCTACAAACTGCGCCTTTATTTTATTTTTTTTTGTAATGGCCCCCAAAAGAATTTTCTAGGGTTAACTTCAGAGTGCGCATCTCCCATCTTTATTAATCAATAACAATCGGTAATGAAATATCGGAGGGTCGTTAAAAAGGGGCTCCCAGCTGGTCCAGATTGAAAGAAGGTGATCTGGGCCAGCACGTAGCTAATGAAGCAAATAGTTTTATTGGGATCCCTATTGCCTCCTGCTTGCCTATACAAATCCCCCTAGAGATGTTGAGCCTCACGATTTCTCTTTTTGGATATTTCTTTGGCCCTAGCCCCGGCACGATTTAGGGCTCGCCCGCCGAAATCAGATCCGTCGAACACTGCTCATTTGTCACCATTGTCGCATTGAGACCCAGAGCCATGCATTGATATGTCACTCGGAGCATCACACTTGCACTACTGATTCACTCTCCAAGATTGAAGCATTTCATTAATTTTATTCTTGTTGTTCGTAATATTTATTTTTATATAATATTTATTATACATTATTTATTGTTACGCATTATTCTGTTATTATTATATTGCCATATTATTACATTAATTTTTACCTAGCTAATATATTTATTGCATATTTTGTTACTAGTTTTTTTATTGTGCCACATTATCGGGCCTGGGCCCTTGTTAGGGGAGTGGGATACCACCATGTTTGGAACCGTACATAATGTGTATGCTTTTAATTGTTCCAAGGGTAAGTAGGAGGGGATGTGCAAAGTGCAAGTGCAATGTCGTATATTGGTCATTTTGTGAACTCCCCCGGGTGGATTAGTCTAGCTAGAGGAAATTTCCACCCGAGACGAAGCCAGAGATGGCCCAACTCGGTACGAGATGAAGGGGAAGAACCCCGGGCTGGGATCGAACCCGGGACCTTAACATCCGTGGGCGCGTGCGTTACCGCAGCACCACTCCGCCTCCCATTTTGTTACTAGTTATTATATAGTTAGTTACTACATTTTATTTGCTCGTTATTTATTAATTTGGATCCCCTGTGGGCCAGTTATTATTTATTTCTTCACATTAGTTTATTTATATATATATTTTAAATATTATATTTTTTTGTAGATGACTTTGTAATGTAACTAGAAGTGCGGTCAATACTCTTAGCCTCTTAGCGAGTTCGTAAATAAGTGCATTTTGCTTACTACTCGTTGAATGTATGTTTCAAGGGCGCAAGCAATAAACCGAATCTATCTAACTTTTTCTTTCTCCTTCATATCAGCGATTTGTTTAGGGTTCTCTTGGGTATTCCTCCATCCCCACCCCATCTCGCCCTCCAGTCCCCTCAAGTCCTGTCACTGGGTCACTTCCTCTAGGTATAAAGCTCCTCGACCCCTGCCAGCCCAATATGGGTTGATTGAGATTGCAGTCCATAAGTCGGCAATTAATGTGAGATTGGGGAAGAGCTACCCCTGCCTTCGCCCAAATCCCCAGTGAAAAATAAATTGTGATGGGGAGATGTCGTATAATGGCAGGATACAGCTGCTTCGGACCATTCTTTTCTCAACTACACACCGCACAAACTGCACTAGTTACCAACAATAATAATAACACAATTGCAAAATTGTGTGTGTAGTTTGGTCGATTAACCCGCCATTCGTATTATTATTATTATTATTATTATTATTATTATTATTATTATTATTATTATTATTATTATTATTATTATATTATTATCATCATCATGATGTTGCAGCCCTAGACTGTACGAGTATACATGGCAACCACAGAATGATAGCACTATACCTGCTGGTATATATAGAGGGCATTACTATTCGAGCCAGCGCCATATTTGTTGGCCTGGGCCCCCGGATCTTTTACTGCCGTCCTCTCTCAGGTCTGCGGAGATGACCTAATATCGGGAACATGTTTTCGCTCTCAGGCCGTCTGCTCATAACCGCCCCGCACAGGTATAATAAGAGCCGTGCAATGGGTGTAGTACATTTGGTGATTCATGACAGGGCGCCATCAAAGCAGGAGCAAATGTGAGGTCGGGGACTCACCTTTTGCAATAATCCGGGCCGGAATGCCTCATATGGGAATCTGCCGGTGGAATGAAAGCCCGAATCATATTTCTCGGCTGTCCGGCCATGGTCATCCGGAGGGGGGAGGTTGGGATTTGATAAGGGCTGGAACGGTGAAGATTGCGTTGGGTAATGAAGATGGGTGAGGATCTGCCTCTTTTTGCTCTCTCGCAGGGTCCGGGGAGTCTGCACTACTCGCATAAACGATTGATGAGATTGAGGCTATCGAATATTTTTTTTCTTCTTCTTTTTCGCCCCCCCCCCTTTTTTTTTGGAGGAGGAAGGGGGGATTGGGTGGGGGGTTGTGTATTGATCCTGCCCATATATCAGTACTGTTTGACATTTTGTCTCCGATTGTTTGCCGTTTTTGGGGGGGATGGCTCATGCCCGCGGTGTAGTCTGATGTGGCCGAATTGTGCTTGGCCGAATTTGGGCTCGACGTAGGGGTCGAATCTGCATATATCGATGGTCGAGTCTATACTATTGCAATTGATAATTTTAGTGAAATTGAGCTCTTATTACAAGTAAGCCCTAAATTCATGTTCCATCTTGTGCCAAATTAATATTATGTAAAAATAATTTAATTTTGATATGATTTCATAAAACTCGTTACCGACTACTAATATCTTGTAAATAGAGAAAAATATTATTTTCACTTCATAAATATGCATATTGATATTTATTATGGTAGGGGCCTGTAAAATATTCGGGTGACATTCAATACTTGCGCAAATGACTAGCATGTAATAAATTCTGCTCATAATGTTACCAATTTTATGAATAACGTGTCACATGTAAATTGTATATGCAATTCGGGAAAACGACATTCGGCGAAGCTGTGTCCGCGCCCATTGAATTCCGGGACAACCTGCCTTTCGTCCGCTTCCAGAAAACAAGAATTGCTCATAAATTCTCCTTCGAATGTGAGGCTGCTGGATAGGGAATGTTTTCGGACGGAGGTAGCGAAAATGGAAATAAGGATTCCCCCGGTCGGAAGGGTGTCGGGTTCGACCCAGCAGATGGGCCATCTGCCGCTGACCTTGGTTACACTATTTGCTGCTGTCACCACATTTTTCCACAGCCATGGACCGTTGGAACCAACTTATTTCCAGTTTTCCCCCAATTTAATTTTTTTTTAAATTTCTCCCTCACATTTTTACAGCCGTTTTCTATTTCAAAACCTAAATTGAAAACGCCGCTCTATAGTCCTATCTGCCATCTTTCTGAATAATTAATTGGAGCCATCCACTCAATGCAGATAAGGCGGTACAATCAGTCATAAAAGTACATAAATGCGGCATGCGATTACAAAAACCAATCGTGATCATCGTGAAAGAAAGGGTGCGGGGTACAGGGTGGCAGGAAGGGGGGTAGATATCATCCCATCTGATCGAACCCGGGTCAATGCCAGGACTTGCACACGACCTTTACGGTAACCACATTAGAGTTAACGCTATCTGCCCAGCCTTGTCAAAAGGAACATAAAACGATATACGACCGTGCCTAGAGAAGAGAGTGAAAAAAAGGGGACATAACAAGATGGGATTTTTTTGCTCATTCCTAACAAGTCTACTGGTCACTCACACTGGGCTCATTATTACAGTGCATCAAGCCGACGATCATCAATCACATATCTGGACCAGAGTTCATTAATCGTGCGACTCGTTAGGGGTATTTAAGGAGCTGAAGAGGGGAGTTGGCTTTTTATCAATAAAATTATAATCTAAACAGGAGTTAAAGGTTCAGCTTTTTATTCCGAAACAGGATGCAATTTTTTTTAATACTTTTTACGTTTTACTGCACTTGAATTACGTAATAAAAATGCATCCATTATTTATTTGGTACAGGTGCAATAGCTGTAAACTTCCATGTAAAACAAAAAAAGAAGACACGATGAGCAAATAATTCAGGTCTGCCTATTGATACTGTAGTGTGCCACAATTTATTACACAGAAAATACTTGTAGAAAAATAAACAGCCGCGGGCAAATTCTCATTATGCACGATTTATCATGCTGTGGTTGATACTTTATTCCCTCCATCACAAGAAACTAGTCCTTGAGTCCAGCGGGTCAAGCCCTACCCCCATGACTAATAAGAACGACCCGGATTTGTCAACTGCTAGGGTTTTCACCGAAAGATTAGTCCGTGGTATAATCCGAAGGACAGTAATCCTCCGAGCAAATAATTTTCTTCTTTTTTTCCAGAAAGAAAATAATACCCCGAGAGAAATACCTAGAGGGTGGTGGGTCTATTGCATTCTGGGTTCCTTCCAATCCCATACTGAAAAAATCTTTGGGGGGGACTTACAGTCCAGCAAGCAAGCGGGACAAAAGCCTAGCAAATCAGCAGCAGAGATCGAGATATACTATCTGGCTGGGCTGCTTGACCATCTGAGAATGGAATAGCCGTGATGACAAAGGCAAGGGGACCCACAAACATTTTCTGGAGAGACATAGCAAGAGGGAGGGGGGTGGGGGGGGGGCTTCGGATTTCCTTCTTTTTCCACCCCACTCTTGTCGCGGCATAATCGGCATGGCAATATCATTTCATTTCAGGCCCGTGTCTCCAGGGGTCACTTTTGTGGGCTCGGCTTTCGTCTGGATGCCGCTTCGTGGGAAGTGTACACAGGATATGGGGACAATATTGGGTTTTGGGGGAGGACCAATATGTATGCTCGACTGTCAGATTGCGTTTTTTCCCCATATTACCACATGACACGATCGGCTGACCGCGTGTGTCTAAAGGGCACCTAACAGCAATTAAACATATTACACTTCAAGGCCTGAAATGTAGTCACATTGTAATCAAAATTAATTTACTAAAATTTATGTATATATTTTATGGTGGAAATTTTTGAAAAAAAAAATATTAACCCCATAAGTCAAACTTCAAATCCTCATATCGCTTTGCTTTGGACCAGTCTTGCAGTTCTGACTCACCCTGTACTGCATCGCCTCTGGCTATGCATCGTCTCCAAAATTACCTTACAAAAGGGCAATTTGAATCAGTTGCGACAGGACTCCCCCGAGCTTGCTTTGATATTATGATCTCTGCTAATTAACAGGTGGATCTGATAGGAAGCGATCAACATGGCGGTATCCAATAACAGTCGTGGAACAACAAGTGCGAGCTTCTGCTATGGACCGCAAGAAGTCTCGTCTGTCTTCTGTAGACATTTTTCCCCGTCCGAAGAAACGTAACTCCATCAGCTCGTGTAACTATCTGCTTAAAAGCATCAATGATATCTAGAGAGGGGATTAGAAAAGGATAATTAATTACAGTAATCAGCTCTCCCTCTTTTTTAAAAAAAGACGTATAAACATTGGGGTCTGGGAGTAGATGAGAGTGACGTGCAATCGGATGTGCTTTAATTGGGGGGAATTCGACATCAACACCGAAACTTTTGCTCGGTTTCGGGGAAAACAAAAAGCTTTTTCGGTAATTTCCTCCCTGATAACTCCTTATTTGCCTATCGCCGGAAATGAGCGTGGGTGACGTCAGGTTGACTTTGTAGCTAGGTAACCCCTCTGTGAGGCATCACCTGTCGCCATTGGTCCGTTTAATCCCACATCCGCATCCTGGCTGCATATTGGAGTAAGGATAAAAAAAAAGGGTAGGCATTAATCATATAGGCGTAGTCAGATATTGGTGTGGCAAAGCAGAAATCCATGCATCGGTGGGCGATTTCCTCGTTTTTGTTTCCCACATAGCTATACCCAAAATGAACAATGACAGCTAAATGCAGATATCCAGGGCCCATCCCCGGGGGGGTCCCTGGGTTAAAAGCAAACATTCAAAATTTCGCGTCGGCTACCTCATTTTGGCAAATTATGCAAATCGCCACTTCCTCCTTATAATTCCGGGTAATTTATTGAGACTACCCGAGTGTACTCTTATGATGAAGCCCGCATTTGCATAATCCTCAACCGGTGCCTGCTCATGCGGACCCTGAGTTATCATCTCATGGAGCATAAAAAAATTGTAGAGCTGCTATAGCTNNNNGGGGGGGGGGGGATGAAAAAAATAGCTCCACCTCTTCCGCCGGGTCCAACCCTTATTACATGAAAACCATAACCATGCACCTTCCCGTTCCCGTCTATTGTTCCCTCCTTGTATAATCAGGGGACCCCCAAATCCCAGGTTCCTATCTGTCATGCTCCACTAATCCTCACCACATCCTGATGTGTACATATGCATGGTGATTACATGAATCCCCGTCGCCTAGCTACAAGTTAATATCTGCGATGCTTTATTGCTCCATGAGGACCAGACAAACCAAGGAACAACTTCATAAAATAATTCAATAGTATTTAAAACACTAGAGACTAGACAATGGAAGGAAGTATGATCTTTACAGATATAAAATAGTAACATAAATTGAATATAAAAAAATAAATTGAGAATCAAGAAATTGAGCATCAAAAAATAAATTGAGAATCAAGAAATTGAGTATAAAAAAATAAGTTGAGAATCAAGAAATTGAGTATCAAAAAATAAGTATTGAGCAAAAATAAAAATAATTCCATATTTGCTGGGGCATATACTGTAGTGTAGAGTCATACCTTCAATTTTAGCTGGTTATGCACCAATACAAATTTCAATCTGTTCTTTCCTGTACGCAACTGAATAGTTAGGGGTCCAACTTTCGGGTAGCCGACAATCCAGGAGTAGTGACGTAAGAAATCGTTTGGGCTTGCCACGTCCCCCCCGCCTGGCTTGCTAGAAATTTAAAGGTCTCGCGTGTAAGCCGCGAAAAGCGACACAAACAGCGTAGTGTACTTGGGGATCCTAGAGTTTGGTGGTCCTCTCTCCAGCCCCCAACATCCATTTATATTTCACACCCAACCCCATACTTCCGACCCCCCCCCCCCCTCTTCAGCAAGCCTTTTCCCAAGCACTATACACCCAGAGGCTGGGCTTAACTTTATTACTGCCCGCTATTTGGAATATGTATACAATCCTGTCAATATCCGGATTTACAAGACTCCCTGGTGAAAGGGCCTGGAAGGCGGAGAAAATTTTTGGAGGGGGTTAAAACTAGTGTGGCCTGAGGCAAGGGCAAGGCCTTTATGGTCATAAAAGTGTAGGGCTTTTCGAAATATCCTAGCTCCAAAAATGTGTCCTTCGACACCCAAATCCTTAGCTTGGTTGGGAAATTCCAACTTTTGGAAAACGGTATGGAAAATCCGAGAGAGAGAGAGCAGGTTTTGAAAAATTTCTCCACAAGACGACGCCAGGCTAAACGGCTACATAAAAATTATTTCTCCATCCAACATGCATGCATGGGCGTTAATGGTTCACACTTTTTCCCAGGTCGTGACTCCCACCTAAAAGCTCCTGATTCACCAAAAGGTTGTTGGAACTTCTTTTTTTTACCCAGTCTGTTGATGACACAGCCAGGCATTTTTAATTCCTTCATTCCTTTTATATTCCAGGAGACGAATAGATCTTAGCAGGGGATCTACCAGAATGAAATGGGGCAGCAAACTCAATTTTAAAAAATAATTGGAGGCCTTGACTGTTCCGCACAATCGAATTTGAATCAGCATGACTCCGCTAGTGTTTTTTTTTAAGTGTATGAGGACCAATATACTGCTCAGTTAGGTGTGGTGGGACTGAAGAGGTGTCAAGAACCTTGGCTTCTTTCTCGGCAGCCATGCACGTCCAAAGTTGTTCCAAGTGATTACTTCTCGGCCTCAATCAAGTCCTTCATGCAACAATTTTCCATGCATGGAAGGTGGCTTATAGCCTTCCTTCCCCCCATACGGTGATTCACCCCCATTTTTGATCGGTTATGAACCAGGATATTCAAAATATGCCAGACAAAAGTGTCCACATCTTTTTCTATGTTGATAGTACAGACTATATGTCAGTAAGCAGATGAATCGTGGGCTATAAATCGAGCTTTTGAGCGAACCCCACCCAATTCACTGCAGCCCATTTCCCCTGCGTTAGTTTTATGCCCAGCAGAGCACTCGGTTAACAGGCAAATAATGAGGATTAATATATATTTCCCGGAAAACCAAAGCAGTTGCATTTTCATCAGTTTTGCTTCGATGCGCGATTACCGAAAGCCAACAGCATCGCAAATGCCACAGCCCAATGGAAACTCAATAATTCACAATCCATTTACAATCCAATGCGTTAGGCCGCATTCTTCTCTATGCAGCAGTTTATAGTGTGCGGGGGGTGAACGCTGAGCATTTATTATTTTGGGGGGAATTGTTTGGTTTAAACTTTGCAGGGCTACCGTAAAATCGGGGTCGCGGGCACATGACCCTGTACAACCCAACCCGCTCGTCATACGGGACTATGATGGAATCATTGGATCCACTATAATGGCTTAATAAAATTCCTCTTCCTTTAATTATTGTAATAATTTAAGCTCGCCCATAATTTAACTCGGCTTTAGTGTAGCCAGTTATCCCAAAGTAATTTGCAGTTACATTTTATTATGGTTTGATGCCCACGATATAAAATTATCGTACGAGAGGATTATGGCTGTGCGGATGTTCCTATGAAACCGGAGCCGTTGGGAAAAGCCCAGAGTGAATTTACCATGTTCAAACCTCGGGTCCCAGCAACAAGCCAGTCCATGGGAGGAAGACTTTAGCCTAATGCCTAGCAGCCTAAACAACCGGCCTCTTACTTTATTGGCTTATTAACTGAAAATGTTCCCTCTGTCCCGGAGGGTAGGCAACTTTCCCAAATTTAACTTGTTAGCCTCCAAGCTGCCGGAAAGTCGGGACATCTTCCTCGAAGGACTCATCTGTGTCTGTTGGGTGCCTCACCGTTACAAGGAAAATGTCAGCAATTGCACAAAATATGCTGAAAAAAAAATTGCAGCCCATAGAAAGTGATACGGTACTTTTAATGGGAGTGCCTCGACGAATTTGAAGGGTTCGCTCGAATATATTAAGCAGCCGGAGAAAATAAAACGACAAGAAGCACCATTTTTATTAACTTCAGTGTCACCTGCATTCCTAGGCGGCTGTAAATTATCTCTACCCGTTTTGTTCTGTCCACTTCACACTGTCAAATATTTTGCGCTCTTGACAAGCATGCATTCTTATCACTCGGCAACCGTGGAGTTAAACTGGATTACTACCGCCCGTCGCGTTGTTGTGTAGAGGCCAGCATGAGAAATCATAATCAAAACAAGTGTTCCACGCCCATTTTTATTATTCTGCTTTTTCGGGATGGAAATTGGATGCGAAACCTACGCTGAAGCACAGCTTGCTCACTCTTCATGAGTGTCACCTTCGCAATGGACCACACAAGTCAGGTGCAAATGTGCGTGGGTGACGTGACGGACCGTGACACTGGGTCATTACATTGCCAAATAAATCTTCACGAATTTTGGCATATGCTCAATTCCCTTCATTTCTAGATGTATAACAGATGCACTGCAATTCAAAAAACAAATAATTCGTTCCTAATACATGGGCATTGCATCCAATTTTCCCAACAGACCATAAGGAGCAGCTAAACAAACTGAGAGCAAGACCCCCCCGAAGGCATAATTTTCTCTGGATGCCCACCCAAAAAAATGCGGGAGGGACCAATTTTCAGTCGTCGTGACTCAACCTCTACAATGACATACTTCACAATGATTATGATGGCGATTACACCTCCTTGGAACTTATATTTAGTTGGGTGATGTCTTGTGAAAAAGAAATGTTATCTCAGCGGAAACCCCGGGGAGGGAAACACCCCAAACACGTTTAGGAGCGTGTCTGTTTCCTCCTTTTTTTTCTTCAGATTTTTTTTCTCTCTCTTTTTGGCCACCCCTCGCTAATACTCGACTTTGTAACAAAGAGACATTACCGCCACTGCTAATGCTCCAAATCTTTACATTCTCCGCCACTTCCACTCCTTTGTGCGTTAAAAAGATAATGGGCCTTCGAACTCTTTAACAGCCATCCCCCAACGATGCTAATTTCGTCAGTTTGCTCGTAAAAAAAATGATGCCCAGAGAAAACACAATGGGAAGCAGCAAGTTTTCCTACAGGCCACCCTTTACCATCAACACCCAAGACTTTTAACAGTTACTACTCGCTCCATTACCTCTCGGTATGTGTTATGGAGGTAAGGGGGGGTTGTAGTGGGTCGAAACTCTTCTCACTCCGGGAGACAAACCTCGCCCATTGCTTCTCACTATACCCCCACACCTACTTCAGCAAATTGAACGATTCGGAGGAGAAAGGACGCAAGTGCCTTATGGGATGGCTGAACGAAATGTCGCTGGTTCGATTCCCTGACAGTGCCAGCCGAACATACCCACCTGCCAAATATGGCCACTACCCACAATAAGACCATCAGTCTAATAAGCCCACCAGTTATTAACAGTACAGACGCAATAGCTACTATCACTCTTAACCATTTACCCTCTCTAGAGAAGGTAAATGGTTAAGAGTGTACTTCCAACAGCTACTGATGGCACTTGAGCTCTTTTTGGTCTCAGGCTGACTCTTGACACCTTATGCTGAAAAATTGGATAGCTTTTGACACCTCGCGCCCTTGACACTGACCGCTTCCTATTCATAACCCGTAATGTTCCGTTTCACAAAAACATTCTGGAGTGTCCCGCTCATTTATAGCCCCTAGACCCTATTTTGTATCTGCTTGCAATTCATCCTGGAGACGTCCCCCTTTGATTTATAGGCGCCTCCTGCTTCGGTCACAATGCGACCTCGGACTATTTATTAGAGAACGGAGGGGAAGTAACTGTACCGCTACTGCAGACCCTTTTCAAAGCTGTAAACAACCCAATAAAATTTGCCACTTATTGTTCTTCAAAAATTCTGGGGTCTCTAAGGGGGTGCCCTTCGAGGTCCGGAAGCTCACCCCCTTTTATTTTTATTTTTCTCTCCCCGCGTGACTCTACAAGAGATGTCAAGTCAGGAGTGACCTCCTAGGGGCTTCTGGTCGGGCACATTTCCCGTTGTGATTTACTAGAGATATTCCAGATGGAGGTTGACGCTTTTAGTGCGACATCAAGCGACGGTGGTCAGGTCGTAAAGTTTCAGACAAGTTGGAAGGTTATTCACGTTTTCGAATGCGGTTTCTAATTGAAGCCGTAAACGTAGTTATCAATTAAATTGTGGATTGTGCAGCACCCAGCTCTTTGTTCTTCGGCGCAGTTACTGTACAGTACAGTGCACGTGGCTAAGTGGGTTGAACGTGCTGAAGGAGCTGTTGGAATAGCCAGTATGTTATGTCGGTTTAACACATAATAAAAATGAGCACAGCGTCCTATATATAGGACACCTGCACAAATGTCATATTGTAATGTATTGTTCATTAGAAAAGCTTATAAAAATAACAATTCAGGCACATCAGAGTTGAAACACATTGAACGTTCAGCCGATCCTGCCAATCTTGCAGACTAGAAAGAGATTTGTGCAATTTCTAAGATTATCCACATCCTGTACACATACTGTATTAGTGCCAGGATTCCCTTCCCTCTACTTTCTGCCATACGCTTTCACCATCCTGGAGATAAAAGCCTGCAAATGTTTATGTTGCGTTTGGCCAGTGTTGATAAAGGCAGATAAATGTTTGTATTGTATATGGACAATGTTTTTAAACGGGTAGATATTATGGGAGGAGGGCGTGCTCGGGACGCATTTGATTCGCACATCATTGGGACGATTAGATCCCCCCCAGTATGGTCCTGGCTGGATTGCTGGATTTAAAAAAATAAACAAAAAAATGGCATAAGCGCGAGGGTAAGGACGAGGAATTAGCATGTAAATGTTCGGCATCAGCCAGTGGAATAAGGGCAATTATAATTATTGTTGCGTCATAGGATTAGTTGGCAGTGCCCGTTGACGAATGTAACAGTGGGTCAAGATAATAAAACTCCATATTGCATCTGGCTGCAATCTCTTTTAACTGTCCATTATTCCCATGGCGTGTGCAACGCTATTTTTCCCCATGCCCGAGACCATACATAAGTGTCGCTTCCAACTGCGATTATCACAACAAACAGAGTCCGGGTAATTCTGCACCGCCGATCCATCGGATGAAGGCTCCCCCCAATCTCGCATTATAAATGTTGGGCAATTTGACCCTTATCTAATTTATGGAATTCCCCATAGAATAACTAAATCCAGAGCTTCGTCAGCCAACAGCTCCAGCTATTTGCGTAGATTCACGAAATGAAGGGGCCATGTTCGGACCCACCAGCCGCATAAACAGCAATAACAAAGAATGGGGCGCGTGTATGCAAAATTACCGCAATTTGCATTCAAATTCATAACAAAACGTTGTACAATAATGCATTGTGGAAAGTGTCACTAATGGCCTCGACATATCCTGAAAATGGCAGTCCTTGTGTCCCACCACATCAGGTTGGTTTTTGTGCACAAGTTTCATATGATATCAATATCATCAACCCTTAAATATTTAAAAAAAAACACACAGGATATCCTATGCATATTATACTGTGTATTATAGCCTGCTATATACCCACTGGCACTGCAATAAAAGGCTAATTTAAGCGGTTAAATTTTAAAAAATTAGCAGGGTAAATGGGCTTTCAGCTTGCACACATTCGCCCCAGGCCCACATTTAAAATTCGACTCTGAATTATCATTGGGCGGTATGGTTGAAATACGACTTTTCAATTCGCGGTTTAGCCACTAGAGAGGCTCTCCATATTAATGCTTCTTCCAATAATCCCGGCTATAAATTAGTAGAAAATGTGTTCCATGCAATTTAACGCGCTCATTCAAGTATTGCTACTTAAACACTTTCAGCTTTCAAGCCGTCCTAAAAAAATCGCTTATTAATAACTGTGTACTAAAGCTAGGTGCAAATTCGCCCAAAATGGCGTCATAATTTTTTGAATTTTTTTCAAAAACGTGCAGTTCACGCCCTTTTCAGTGACACGCTCCAATGGGAAATCCACACGCTTAATCAATACGCGGATTTATCATTTGTTAATTGAAGCCATGAAAACGAGCCAACCTCCGCCAAATGATGATGTGCTCCAAACCAAGTCATTTCATTATCGTTTGGATCTGGATAGGCCTAACTCCAAATGCCGGCATAAATACAACTAAATTGAGCCATAATGTATATCCCGGACAACAAACGGGGCAATCATCTTATTGAGTTTGAACGCCGCATGGTATTCCACCCAAAACCCTACGTTATTGCCAATTATTCGGCCAATCGGGTTCTCTCGGAATAAAAATATGAATCGAAATTTCATAGCGTTTGCATTCATTTACTGTTTGGGGGGGGACTGTCCACAAAACGAATCCCACAATTCCGCTGTAATTTTCGTCCGAAACGGGACTCCATTCGGACATTTGTTGTGCCATTGGGATTAGGTAAAATTCTCCATGCTCCATTAAAACAAACTAATTATCTTTGATGGAGCACAATCCATTAGTACCGTCCTGTAACTAACGGCCGGTACTGCGAGGTTTCATGGGGAAAAATCTTGCAATTGATGAGTTTTATTGTCAAAACCGATTAAAAATCCGAGCCGAATTTTCGTCATTATGAGCTAATAGTGCGTACAATGGACGTTTATCACAGCTGGTTATTCAATGCCTCTCTATCCGAGGCTGCGTGACTGAACTATACCATAGTGGATGACTCCAAAATGAGACTAGAAATTGATAGTCCACACATCATTTTGGAAATGATTTGGCGGTGAGCAGCATTTGCATTGCAACAATTTTTTTTGTACAGTACTTAGTAGATAGCAGCGGTTGAATAACCTAATTGTTACAATATCACTCTGGAGATATCAAGATGTTTTGTGTGTCCTCCACTTTTTTTTGTCCTTGTCCAAGATAGTACACATACATATTTCAAATGGCTGGCGCGACATTTCTGCCACCTGCAGTAAATAACCAGCTTTGTGAGATAATAAAACTCTTAAAAAAGAATCCACCAGATGTGACAACCATGCCCGCTTGGGGCTGCTCGTTCATTGACATCCAGCATCCTCTGCTAATAAGCCTGAGACAAGAAAATTCAAACGACTCTGATCGAGCACTTATTTCGTTCAAAACTGCCTTTGTTTTCTCCCAAGTCCTCCGAACCCGATGATATCTTCTCTTTTACCTTTTTCTTCTTCTTTTTTATACATATACTTTTAACCACCCTTCCAAAACCCCGACGAGTTTTTATGACATTGGTGTCGAGCAAGTCAAAACCGGAATGAGTGTTCCAATGAAAACATTAAACAATCATTCTTATTCATTACCTCATTACCTTAACTCCAATTGGGGGTCTGATATACAATTGCCCCCATCCCCAGGGCCGTTGAGAAACAAGCGATATTCCCGTCGGATAATCATTTTTCTTGCATTCCCAGCGACCCGAATTCCCTTCCAACGTTGGGCTACGTATATTAACAAGTTCGAGTTGGGTTAGAGGGGGGGTCGTTTCAAAAAAGAGAGAAAAAAAAACTACGGACAGCCTCGTAAAAATGGGACGATATGACTGGGAGACAAGTATGGAGAAACTTCATTCCTGAAGTACTCCTGACCAATGGGGGGTTCATATATCTTTGGGAACGAAGTTTAGAGGGTTATGGTTTCTAGGGTTCCTCAACAGCCCCAGCGGAATTTTTCTTGAGGCCATGCCGCCTAATTATTGACAGAAAAATATGTTTCAATTTTTTTTATTTTTTTTATTTAAAAAAAGTAAGACAATATGCTGTACAAATTCATTGTCTCAAATCCCACCCAAAGCTGGTTCTAACCTCGTAAATACTTTGCCCCCACCTAACTATCAGTTGTCCATCACCCATGAATTTCAATTGTGCACCTCTCATGATGAAGGCGGGAAAACTTCTCTGCCCCCATCTCGCCCCATGTCGAGGAATCATATAAAAAAAAGAGTCTGGAATAGCAAGAAAGGAGTCGTGCTTATAAATATGCCAGTCTCTGTCATAACCCGTTCTATCGCACTTTATCTGCTCTCCCGGCCGCACATCGGCATTCCGCCCTTTTTTATTTCGCCCTTGCGAGCCGACCGTGAATGCAAATGGTTGCCGAGTTGTTTTATGATCTTGGCCGGCGACGCAAGACCCCCGGACTTGGCACAACCAATAGCAGGACGCAGGGGCTCCCACGCACCCACCATACGTGCTGGGATATACACGTATGCAGCGGGAGGTGACAAGTGTCACACTACAGGACCAGTGGGTACATTGTAGCAAGGCCAGTGGTCAAGGAGTTGGCACTACAGCTTGAGTCTGAGTAGCTGCTTAAATAAGCAGCTTACTGTCTGAAAAAAGCATGTTACTCTGTTGTCAATGTTTGATTGCCCCTAGACACACGCGGCAACACAATCCGCCTTTGTCTACTGGCAGCCATGTTTATCTCTGCTTATGCAATTCCTAGTTGATGTCTCGACATTTCTCGCCGTCACAATTTACACTTCCAAGGAATCTACTGGCGTCCGGATGACGTACTAGTTGGAAACATCCTGCATCAGATAATCCTTGCTATGATCACGAAACCCTGGGAGATCCGGCCAAGTTTCCTCAACATGACACTCGGAGTTTGCTTCACCAACCGACTTATTAGACCCCAATTCGATCCCGATGCATTTATTATGAGGGACAAATTCAGGGGAAACTCCATCCGATTCCATAATTCAGTCGGTTGGTCAGTGAGAGGTTAAGAAGTGTCATGGCAGCAACACTACCACCACCCAATGGCGACATAAAGTGGAGGGGGGGCTGACTTCAACAAGCCCTTAAAACCTACATGGCAGATGAGGTGATTTAACTAACTATGGTAATGATTTGGTAGCACCCCAAAGGATCCCAGCCGCGCCTGCAGGTTAATCTTTGATGCCAATCTAAGTTTAATTCAATTCAACCATGATCGGAGGCGCCGCGCACTCTATACTCTCCCCACACCCTCTCCCTCCACCCCCCACAAGTTAGCGTGAGTATACTATCAGCACGTTAACCTTTTATGCAACTAGGGAGCGAGAATGGAAGTAGATGCACTCACACGAATTTCTTAAGGCTGCAAAACTCCAGGCGACAAATGGTGACATCTTGGTCAGTTCACTTATCTGCATTTTTTGAATGTAGGAGTTATTTCCTTTTCTGCCACCTGCACCTGAGAATTGTACAACAACAACAGTAATAATAATAATAATAATAATAATAATAATAATAATAATAATAATAATAATAATAATAATAATTCATACTGCATGATATTGCCTTTAATTTGAGGTCTCATATGACGTTCATAAGGTTTGCCATCACTCACTTGCATGAATGATAACTTCACCTTGACTGTTAAGCATGGTTATACAACATTATAGTATGGAGGATGCAATTAATTACCATCTATAGTTCGAGCAAACCGTGGGAGTTAGGTCGTGTTTACCTGTAGTAGTCGTCACATTCGTAAAACCGAGGTCAGACATGTTATAACCATTTGATGACATATACACTGGTTGGGAATAAAAATTCATATCTTCAGCACTGGGGAATTTCTTCGAATATAAACTATTATTATTGCATATATACTTGGTAAGTAACCTTGTAATGGTGATGACGTGCATTGTGTACATATTAACACCAGCAATAACTGCAGGCCTGTGCGTGTCTGTTTATTAATATATGGCACTGTAATAATCGGTCTTTTTCATGTTATAAGTATGCCATGATGTATGAAGGTTACTCAGACAAACTTGTAAAGGAAGTACCTAGAACGAAGTGTTGGTTTCAGAAATAAATACTATATTAAAAATTGAACTCGAATGCTGAACACAGCATCAATACTATGTCGATACATTCAGAAAATGTTGTCAGCGTTACTTGAGATTACTTAACTTGAAAGCAAACATATATTGCAATAAATCAGGATACAGTAAAAACTTCTAATTAGTTGTCAATAATAATCATGAAGTTATGAAGTTACCCTTGTTAGTTTCTTCTCAATAAGTGAAATTGTTTTCAATTCGTGACTATTAGCATTGAAATGTTTAAAAATGCATGCATCATCAACCATTCCTTTCCCACGAGTATATTTACACAACACCCTTTGAAATCCTGCATGTTAAATCGCATGCAACTCCGCCGCATAAAGCAGTTAATAATTCAGCACCTTCATATCGCATTATAAAACAAGTCCTTGAAAACCAGAATTAATAAAAAGAAGATATCTATCAAAACCGAGACGCAAGTAAAAAAAACAAACAAATCATTTAGAAAACTCGTTTCCCTTACACCTGATTTCAAGGCTGCCCATTAAAAAATTGCTTTCAATAATATATTAATTAGTCTTAATAATTTCTGATTACTTTCGAAGTCACGCTCACCTTCATCCCTCCCTACCTCCTGAATAAAATACCCCCCAGCCTTTTCTCCAAAATCCGTCTAAAAACCAGCATCCCACACGAATCTGTAAGCCAAGAAACCGGTTACAGTGTGTCACCCTCTATCAGTTCGCTGCTATTCTTTATTAGTACCAGGTGGTAGGAGGACAGACCCTCACTGTCGGACGGCCCGATCCCGACTGGCGTGGCCGAGCGAGTGTGCAGCGACGCCAACCCCCTCTAGCAGCTTCCCTCTGTGGAGGGCTATACAATATTTGACGCGCGCACTCATAAGCGAGTAATAGGTGTGCGGCGCGGCGGACTCTACGAATCGGAGCCCCTCACAAGGCAGGCGCAACTACACGGTGGGGGTGCCCCTCCCGAACCTTTCTCCCCCTCCCCCCTTCCCCTCTGCCCTCTCTCTCTCCCCCTCTCTCTCTCTCTCTCACTCACTTTGGGGGCTCTGCCGCACGAGCACCATCATATCCATATTTATGCCGGCAGTGGCGGCGAGCAGACCAATCAGAAGGCAGGCGTGCCCGCCCGAATGGGATTATCATAATCGGCATCCAATATTGATAATCATAAACTGTGGACCTGCGCACTAGGCGTTGGGGGGCCGGGCCGACATGTGGATAATTTAGGAAAATTTTTTGCTCGCTTCTGCTCCACCCTGCAGCAAGCACCAGTCCTCCCCATTTGCCGAGGAGGGTTGTCATTGCCGGACGGTCCTGCGGAGGAACAGTGCCGAAGATCGCGGGGGGCAGCTGCGGCAGGATGTCGAGGCGGAAGCAGGCGCATCCCAGCCGACACCTGGACGCCGAGGATGGGTTGGTCAGCTCCTTGCAAAATGGTGAGTACCCCCCCGATGGTGGTGTGACAGTGCGCGAAGTGCGGGTAGGGACAGCACGTGTTTCGGCGGAGGGAACGGGCGGGCCTTGCTTGGCCGATAACCAGGCTGACGGGGGCCGGCCTGGCTGACGGGGGTTCCGTGGTTGGCGCCCAAACGTGTGCGGTGATGCCGGTATGGCTGGGGGTTGGTCAGGGCACGTGTGTGGTGCGGTGATAGGACCAGTGTGCCTCGGTTCAAATAAGGGATTTTGTCTTGCAAATATGTTAGTTGTGCAGTATACAAAGTGATACAGAGTACCGGCAACCAATGCTAACCACAACAATGCCAATATGATGCAACCATATTGTATAACGGAACCTGTTTATATCAAAATATAAAGGACAATTTATGGCTGTACGGTATGACAGGTATACCAGTTTTAAACTGCGTTTTTTGTCAAAGTACTACTGCAACTTATGTAAGAATATTATGAGACTTCAGTCATATATATTCACAACCTTGACAATGTCTATTTCTTGCGAGGTATCATAATATATTATAATATTAAGTAACGCATTAACCGGTTCAAGCCGCTGCCGGCTACGCTTATTAGAAGTAATAATATCATTCAACGCGCACAATGTAAGACTTCCTTGCCGCGTTTTTTTTTTAAGTCGAGTGCGAACTAGAAAGGGCGATGTCGACATAGATCTCAATTTGTCCTCAAATTGAGACGGACAACAATAGCCAGGCCGTCGATACATTATCATTTCCTTGCTTTCCCCAATAGGCGGGTAGTTTTGGAGGAGGGCAAGAAGCCTATTATTTGGCGAATTTGAGTGCCGCATTGTTGCGGGTACAAATGTCTGCCCTCCTCTCAAAATATTGTCCAAATTTTCACAGCCCGTTTATTCTTCCGAATTATAATAGTCGATGTGTATCATTCACCCTCCACATCTTTTTTTGGCTACATAAAAGGTCCTTTCCACACCTCTTGAGTCCCCGGCACCCGAGTGCAGTATAAAGACGTTCTAGTTTCACACAGTGGGATTTGCAGCCTTGACTCAAACGCCACTTCCTTGGCTTTGAATCGACCTCCTCCTTTTGCTTCTTTGAGCTCTAAGTGACTATACGGCAATAGCGCATCTCATTTTATTCGCAGATATTGTGCGCTTATTCTCAGTTCATTTACTCTGCAAAATTTGAAGCCGCGGTCCAGTGGGTTGAAATGTACTGTTCTATATATTCGCTGTTGAATATTATAGTGTGCGCTAATTTTTAAATATTCTGATAGTCAAAATGCGAAAAGGCAGTGTGCTGAATATCGCAAATTGAAATTACTGCAGCTTCCTTCGCTGCATAATAGCAGTCATAAATGACAGCAAAAAATTTAATAAGGCTCATATAAATGTAGCCATACCCCGGACGACATGTTGCACCGGTACGTCACCTGCGACTCAACCCGCAAATTTCCTTATCTATCGGCAGTTTTTCTTGACGCAACCCCCAGATCGTTGTCGTAAGATTCCCGAGGCAGATGAGCACAGTATTAATTTGCAACGACGTAGGCGTGGCTCTTGATTATACAAGTTGGTTTATTCCGATGCGGATAAAAGTCACGGCATGGCCTACTCCAGGAGATGGAACCGGATTGGAAAATGAGCCCGCCTTCTGTCAGCGGCATGGGAACGCGGCCAGTTGGATTGACGGCAAAAATTTCGGCACCGGGGCCCCCCTCATCCCCCCCACCCATCTCTTCTTTACCCCCACCTCAACCCCCCCTCTCTATAGAGTCGCGGTTCCCTTGCCGTTTAGTTGCCATGTTCGATTTTATCGATGAATGATCAATACAACTACCCCTATTCAGATACTATCTATAATTCCCCAATTGCTAATTGCGGGACACAAAAAAAAAGTAATGAGCGGCCTTTATTTTCATAATGTGCACTATTAGTATGAGGATCGTGATTGACGGTTGTGAGGGGCTTTCGAAATGATATCGAACGTTATTACGTGCGAAATAGCGGCCGTGCTCAAATAGATCTGTCATTATGGGATGTGAGCAGCAATGCACGTTATCCGCTTGCCTTTGCCGACTTAGTAGAACGTAATAATTATTCCAGCAGGCCTGAGTAGCTGCGAGCTGTAGTTATTGGCGCTTACTCGAAACCCAGGGGAAAATTACAGGCAACGCAACCACAGTTGCCTGTGTTTGTATTCACCCTGCAACATCTTACCTAACTTTAGTTATAAATATCCAGTTTTTATTGCCAGCTTGTTTAATAACTGCACGTCACTTGCCCTGTACAGGTCAGAGTTACGTAACAAACCTGTCTTTTTTTTGTATGATACAGGTCGGGTGTAATTTGGGATCCGAAATGGACCGAATGTATGCAGCACTTACAGGGCCAGTACCCGAATCGTTTTGCTTGAATAGGTGGTCGACCTGATGGCATCATCTTTTTGCATGCGAAGGAAATTGACCTCAAGTGTCTGCTTTTTCTGGTTTTCCTTATACGTGCTTGCAGGCACCGGAATCAGGTTAAGGGTAGGTGCGCGTTACGCAATGTACCGGTATTATGCCGGGTAGAAAAATATGATGCGCAGAATAAGCGTCATAAATGTGAATATATATTGCGAGATGTTTTTTATATCCTTCGTCATAAATACTAGCTTAGTTCGTGCGTCATTCAGACATTGAAGTCTCCATAACCATTCGTCAAACATTTTACATGTCGGACCAAACACATTATATCCCTACAAATGTCATGGGTGCTATTTTGTTTATTACTAGGCATCTTTTTCTATAACGGTAAAAGTAATCGGGGGTTTCTTCGGTGTGGGAACCAAACTAACCTGTTTCACCATGCAATGAATTGATTAACGCCAACTCATCTAAATTAATTGCCTGATGGCAGTGTCGCATATGAGTATCGCGACCCACATGACATCACCTAACCTCAAGTCTACATAAGTCTTGTAAATGTAAGTTTACGGCTCTACAATCGGACAGGCATAGCCTATTACGTCAGGTTACATAATATTACTATAGCAAAATATTATTCCCACTGTGCAATGTTTTATCATCAAAAAATTTGCACTAATCTGTGGTTCCATGTACTGTAACCACTTTTTTTTTCTACTTCTAGAACCACAGTAATCTTACCAAACCCTGCCGGCTGAATATTATCAAAGATGTAAATGTGATTTTTTTTATCTACCCCCAAAAGTGGGAGGGATGAGACATGCTCATCTGATTCGCCCGTTTATTATGATTGATATGAGGGGATAATTTTGGTGCAGAAGGTAGTGATTTCATGGGCTGATTTGGGTGCCATTAGGCCAAGTTCGAGACGCTGGGGCATGTTCTGGACCCCCATCTCATTGCTGTCATTCCCTTGCTCAAATTACATCTGTGATATGCCTGGGAAATCGGTCCACTGTGCACGTGTACATACCTCCCCAAAAAATTAAGAAGAAAAAAAAATCACATGACCCGTCGCATCTTTCCTGTACCTGCAACATCCCTTCGAGAATATTTTGAGGGTACACACACGCACATTTCGAAGCAGACATCCAATTTATGAGCGGTACAACTTCCCAAAAGTCAGGTTAGCTTAGCCATCACCACTTCACTTTTTTTTATATACACCGTACCGAGCCTGACAGGTCGAACCCGCGGGGTTCCACACGCCCATGCGCGTGTGAAAACCCGCGCGTGTGCACTCAAAAAACACCCACCAACAATAACCCATCCAGTTCCACAACTAATCTGGCACATTTCAACCACTCTTCACCAACCTGTCATTTTGTAACGTGCGACAATGTTTTTACGTCTGGGGAAAAACTATGAGGAAGCGAAGGAATTGTTGTGAGAAATATGTTACATCGTTTCACACGCATGTTAAGGTCAAGACGACGTGCACGGCAGTGCACATGTAAGTTATAATTATGTGACAAAAGTTGTGTCATTGCGTCTGAATATTTGTATATGTCCACTGCGTGATGTTCCGGAAATGTTCTGCAAGTGTCAGGTACATTATTTACAGATAATTTGAGGCTAATTTAGGTATACCGGATGGGCAGTAATTATTAGGTTCGTCGCATAATTTGCGATTTTATTTACTTGTTATTATTATTACAATGTAATAAGATATACAATCCAGGTCTGACACAGGGGACTCACAGTGCTGAATTCATCTTTAGTAATGACCATTGCGAAAGTTCTCAGAGGTCTTTCGCCTCGCGGTTCACTTATAACACACACGTGGCGCAAAACAAATCCGGATCACCTTGATGAGATGCAGAGTCGAACTACGTAAGTCCTCGATATACCTACGTATACTTTTTTCCGCCTTTGTGAGTTCGAACTGTACATTTTCAAAAACAGATCCTTTGTTCGCAAGGAAATGCGAATGTCAAATTGTAGCATGAACATAAAATCATAAAATAATAAATCATGCCACAACTTTTTATTCCCTTCGCTGACTACCATTTTTTTCTCCAAGCTGCAACAATAACACAAACAGGAATATTTCGCATGTGGTAATGTCAAGGATGGAATATAACCGGAAGTCATAAAAGGAAGGGGGGGGGGGGGATTTGACTATCTTTCTTCACCCCGTGCGCATGTTAATAGCACACCTGCCTGGAAAATCCTGGCGTAGATTAATATGCGTGACGCATGATTTGTGACCCCCCATAATTTCTCATATTCTCACTATGGAAAGTAAATTTATGCTCACCTGAAACAAACATTGCTTAAAATATTCTGACTCGCCTATATTTTATGTGGCTCTTAAAATTTTGCAATATCCATATTGACCATATATGAATAGAGCAAAATTTGACAAGCCTGGCCATATTGATCCGGGGGATATGAATGCTTGCCCGCATTGGATTTCATCCGGAAACATCGCGACCTGACTGACAATTGTTTGACAAAATTCCATTACCCCTTCCGACCAACATGGCGGCGTGCCAACAAGAGCATGTAGGCCCCAAAAGCTCGTGGTCCCCAAAATTTGACTGCTGCTGGGAGGGAAAAATCTGGTGACGGAAGACAACCGGTTGACAGAGATTGGAAAAGCGGTGTGCATATATTGTTAGGCCAACGACTGCTTCTGGAGCATCAATTTCCACATATCTCTATACCAGAGCTCACACACACATGATCCACGTGCTGAAATTCGAGCCGGGTCATGTTGCAACATAATGAAGTTTGCAAACTCCAGGCATTAACGGCTGTGTTATTCTCTAGTCGCGGAACAGTAGGAGAAACAAACAAGGCGATACATTATCATACCTGTGCGACCCCAACTAACCAGCAAAGGTCGCTGCCACAGATGCTGCAAAAAAAGAGGTGGCCTAGTGTTTACAAAAATTGAGTATGAGAGTGGTCCAAGTAATTTTCGCATAAATTTCGTACATACACAGGGTGGTCCAATGCGCACCTTGCTGTTTTTCAGTAGGCACTAGTTGTTGCAAGTAACTGCTATTTTCTCACGAGTTGCCTGAAGAGACAATATGGCGTCTAATTTTACAATTAGAATTGTGTGCGTCAAAGCCTGCAATTTTCACAAGAGACAACGCCATTTGTCCACACAGAAGGCGCATATTAGAAAACAGCTAAATAAGCAACCCGTATAGTCGTTGCTATAGTCACAAATTATCACCACGAAACCCAAGTTTGCCTGAAAATATTGGTGCCCTGTCGATGTCGCAGCAAGGCTACAAAACTGCCACTTCGTATCATCCTCTAGTTGAAACCCCCTCCCCGGTATATATACGTATAGCATTTGAGCGGTGGTACAGTATATATGCTCAAAGTTACTCCCCTTTCATCCTATGTCTTTGGGGCTGCTCCCAATTTGCATCGCACTCGGCTGGCGTTGCCCTGGAAGGCGAGACGCCACTTGAAAGCTATGATTCCGCCCAGCAAGTAATCCCATATTTGCAATAAAAGGCTAACACGCTCCGGCGTTTCTGGAGTTATAGCCCCATGTTATAATATCATCAAGTTTCAGGCTGAGCGAACCAACCATGTGGGAAGAGTAGAACATCAAAGCGCGGGGTGGCTCTGGCTGGGAATATGAATGCCTCGGGTGATTCCCCTATTTGTTCGCCGTCACAGGAGGGGTTGTGATATTGAAGTAATAACTACTTCAAGTGCGAAGGGTTAAGCAGCAGAAACATGCAGTTTGAGGGTTGGAGTGGGGCTGGAGGAACTAATCTCGGCTGTTTGTGGATAGGAAACTGGGGGAAAAGGGATAGGGGCTTGAGGCCGATCTGGTGATGCAGCCGCTGCCACGATGCTGGGGGGCGCCTGGATGGGGCGGCCATCTTGGATCCGGTGTCTATAGCCACTCACTGGGTGTCCGGATGGGTTGCAAAATTAAATCAATTTGGAAAATTGGTCTAGTTGCGTCTGCGAGGGAGTCAGAAGTGATTTGGGGACAATTGGGCTGATATTGTAGCTGCTGTGCTGGTTGGTGGAAGAAGCGCACAATTTGTGGAGGAGGAAACAGACAGTGTTGTAGCCGTCAGAGAAAATACTTGCGTGATGCTCAGAATAAGTTTTCACACTATAGGCTATGCTTCATTAGTATTGATACAATCTCTATTTAAAACTGCATCTCAGCATAATTCAGATTACGGTCCCAAATTACAACAGGCGAAGACATGAGTATTTCATACTGCCATTGTCTAGGAAAGATGAATGAGGCTTGTAAAACAAACATCAGTATAATTATGTCCGGGGACTCTTACATTTCTAAGGTCCGTCACAAACTAGATGTATTTTGCAGCTTTGTGTCCTGAAATAGGTGACAGAAAATACGAGTACGTCTCCGTTGCTGTCGTAGCGAGTTTTCCCGGTGCACTGAATAATTTTGGCGCATTGCATTTCGAGTCGGTTGTTTTCCTGAAATAAATATAGACCACGATGCAGCGATATGAAGATTGATCGATGTCACAGTACCATACTTTACATGGGGACAGCCCACTGGGCAAACTCTTTTGTTTCCTTTACATAGGGTTAATAATCGGTTTCCTCCCAGTTGGCAGAGCACTTTCTGAAGCAGACGCGGTAATTGCGAAGGAAATATCCGGAACGCATACTATACGTAACCAACAACAAAATAGTGAATAACCTGTTCTCAGACACGATATCGCCACGCAAACGTATCATCATTTTCCATCGTCAATAGTCAAATTATTATTATAGTTATTAGGGGGATGACACATGTCTTCTAGTTCAATGCAGCGAGTATTACTCGTTGCGTGGAATAATTACACCTCATGTCATTCTTGTCTGCCATCAATTCCACCCCTCTAATCCATTTTTTAGTGCGACGGAAGCCATGATTTCTGCAGGGAGCCGTTTCACATTTATTCTTATTACATCAGGTGATACTGATATCACCCAGTCGTTAATCAAACCCGCGTATCACCCCCCCACAAAAAAAAAGGTTTCTCCTGCGACGTTGGTGCTAGGACTTCTATTCTCGGGGCCGGTTTCGCACGCCAAGTGTTAGATTCCACGATAAGAAAACCCAAAGGATGTGATATTATTGAAAATCAAGAGTTTGCGGAAGGCTTAATGACTGCGCCGGAAAATTTTACATGCCACCCTAATTAATGCCTGCAATCGCGTGCTCGCACCAGCGACAAAATTATACCATCGGGCAATTAATCCCGTTATGTTTAGAAGGGGTTAATCGTCCCCCCCATTCTCTACCAAACCATTTCTAACCAAGTTTCGTGGCCTCGACAAGTCGGTACGGCTCGAATAAAATTCCATCTTGCACCGGTCGAATTATCATAATTTCTAGAAACCCTCTTTTTTTACAAAGAAAAAAATACTAAACAGTGTGTTTACATTTAATTTATAATGTGAGGTGAAGCTGTGGCTGAACAAAATTTAAAATTAACACCCCCTGGACAAATTGCAAGACGGTTTGCCAAATAACACAAGGGGTCCGATAATTGTCACAGCGGCAGGTCTGGTGCCTGGACACCAAGTGAATAAATGCTGGTCCCCATCAGCATATTTTTGGGAGGCGTAAATAAAAGAGAGAGGGGGGAGGAGGGGGGGGGGAGGAGAAAAGGGCATGAAAGAAGATGGAAAGAGTGGTGTTTCGGGTGAGGAGACGTCTTGGCTGGTGGCCACCCAACGTGTCCAACATGGCAGGGCAAACGGGGTCTCTTCGTCGCTCGCACCGTCAACCATACAATTGACGCACTGCCTACCACCTATCCATCCCACGTCCTCCGACGCATCTGACCCCCACAGGCTTCCGAGCTAATAAAGTCATAAGTGACGAGGTCACATATCTTGGTAAACATGTGCGTCATGTATTTGAAATGTCTGCTCTTCATTGGAAATATCTTATAATTTATTCCCGCTAATTAGTAATATATTTTAAAAAATTCCAGTGAAAATTTCACACCAAAAATGAGCAATTTTAACTAAAACTCAAATTACTCGAAAGAAGAGTAAGAATGAGTGGGGACACTACTCTACAAATTGAGTAGTTTTTAGCTCGAATTTGAGTGGTCATTTCGCTCAAATTGAGCGGAAAATCCACTCAATTTGAGTGAAATGATTGAAAATATTTCATCGAAATCGAGTGATTTCCACTGAAAAATATTGGAAGTCAAATCAACTAATCAAGTAGGAAACTCACTCAAATCGAGTGGAAAAACAGTCGAAATTTTTTAGAGTGATAAATCCATCCACTCTTTGGATGACCTCTAGACTTCCATCTCTCCTTGCCCTCTCACCCCTGCTCGAAAAGGACAACCTGCTAGGGGGTTATGCAGATTTAGCCCCCCCCCCCCCCNGTCAGCTGTCGCCTAAGATGGGAGGAGTTGCGTCAAGGGTTTGTCAACGTTGAGTTGTCATGGGAAGTGCGGTCGGAGGGCTGCTTGCTACCTGTAACACAGCCAAGACGGGCTCCGATGAATTTTGTAAGAACCTGGGGGTCTTCAGATGTTCACTCACACTATATACGATACACCAAACAGTATTCTAGCGATACAAATTGTAACCCTCAGCACAAAAAAAAAAACTCTCGAAAACCAAGACTTGGATTTCAACTCTGACTTTCCCTAAGGCTAACGAAGAAGACAAGCGACCGAAACACTTGCCGAAAATCGACCCCGAGGCTCTGAGAGAAACTGGTGTAAAAAAATGCAAAAGAAAAGAAAAAAAATGCTGGCGAATTGCCGTATCTTGTTAGGAGCGCTTAGCTACTCACCTTTTCAGTTTCACCGCCGTGTTCTGATTACCGAAAACTAGGCCTAAGTCATTTATCTAGAATTGAAGTATTTCCGCTGGGTGGGCCTCCCTCTTTAGATTTTTCGTTAACAAACGTACTCTTTTGCTTATTTTAATGTGACTTGCTGCACAACTTGGTGGACTTGAGGATGAAATTTATCTCAACATGCAGAAAAACCGCTGGAATTTATAATACCCGTAAATCTCCTCATGATGGTCCATGCAAAGTGGGAGTGGTAAGCACGAAAAAGCGGCTCAGAGGAAACATCTGGTTGGGTAAGAAAGGGCCCATATTTTTCCACTTCCTTAGTGAGATTCGTACACTTGGAGAGTTATGTGTGCGATGCTTTTAAGCAGGTTTTGTAGCTTTTATAGACTACACTGGTTTTTGAAAAATGCGCGGACATTGTTGTACTATGCGTATTAGGCCAGAGATGATGGAAATGTGCAAACACTGTACATTCACAAACAAAAGCATTGCGGGTTGTCAGGAATGCAATCAGTATTACAGTTATACAAACTTGCTAGTTGGTGTCATTATTGCATCATCGGCCTAGTTTATATGTCATAACATTGCTCCATTGTTTTGCTGAGGTATGACCATAAACTCTTCATTAGCATTATATCAGCCTGTTATAAAACATAAGTCAGCTTACGAGGAAGTAATTTCTGAAACAAGTTATATACAAATGTCACACTAGCCTATGTTATGGTGATGGGCATACACGATGTATCTGTGATATTATTATGCTCTGAAGGTTAAATGACGCAAAAATTATGCGATATCTCCCATACCAATTACACTTACAAACTTATAAAACAATTAATTTGTTTTCTGAAACGACCAAACTCATTATCCAAGTCATAAAGGAAAACATAGGAACATAATAGTCTGGATAACATGTTGCTGTTTGTCAAACTGTTTTGTTACAAAGAATCCTTGTCCTCTGTAACAACAGAGCAGAAATTCAATCGCAGGATATGGCATTTTGGCACCTGTCATGTGCCGTAGTTATGAAAAAGTGGCATACCAGTTGCACGTATTAGCCCGGAACATTTCTAAACCGTATCCTCATAAAAGCGAACCCCACTCTAGAGACCTCGGAGTTATAAGAACCGTGTTGATGTAGCGTACCGGGCTCGGGAGTGTTCCAAAAAAATGCAATGTAGTCATTGGCCCTCTGATTTTATATTGCGCCCCAGGGGTTTGGAATTTTTTCTGTAATTTTTTGAGCTTTGCACTCTAACTCTGGTACCGTATGATACTCCCCTGTTTTTGCACCAGTTGATCCCCACAGTAGCATAAAACGGTAGGTAGAGTGCGAGTGTGGATATGGCCGCTAAAAATAACAGAAAGGGGCCGGGAGTCTAGCGCATTGTGTTGCGTAGCAGGAATGGCATTCAAAAAAAAAAAGAACGAAAAAAAATTCAAGTTACTCCAACCTCTCAACCTGCAATCAAACTCTCAGGTGGTAATCAAAGTATCCCGTTCAAACTATGGACAGAAATTAAAACAAATCACGGGATCGACCTGGCCACACGCGCATAAAAAACTCTTCAATTTTATTGGAAAAAACATTTTCCCTTTCCAGACCAAACCATAACTTCATGAATATTAGACCAATGTTATGTGTGGCGCAATTAGTGCGATCAGGATTGCATTCATGCGCATTAATATTGCATACTCTAAATGGCTGTCATGCAAAATTGCAGTTCCCTCCGATATTTTCTGGAAAGCATATGCATGCAGTTTAAACAACGCGCAATTTGCCTCCCTCCATACGCGTATAGGCTATTATTATGACCGTATATTTATGCAATTTATAGCTCAAAATGACGGGCAGGACTGTGTTCAATAGGACGACTGATGAGACCTAAAAAAAAAGCCCCATGTAATGAATTTTTTTTCCATGGATGCTACCCCTTATCTGACGAGACATTTCGGCCATTTTCTGGTTCCCGTAGATTTTTTTGTCCTGACTCAAGGCGGTATTTTTATGTAGCGACAACAGACATAACAGGTGTAGGTTACTCCCTCAAATAAATTACAGTCCCTGTCTAATTGTAATGGCCCTACAGTGCATTGTTTCTCAAACTATGTACTTGTCAGGTAATGTTAAATGAGTCCCCTTTTAAAATTGGACAGTAATGCGGGTTACGTTGACTTAACAGTCACTGGTTGAAACCAATGCACGCACATTTTTTGGGGGGGATGTATGACGCACAGTTTTCGCAATAATTACATAGTGGCAAAGTGTTGAGAAGACACTTTTTTATATATACAAAGACCCGAACATAGCCACACCCTATGGCTGGAAAAAAACCGTTTTTTAAAAACTTTTTTACCCTTCTTTTTAGACACCCCTTGGCTGCCACTGCCATGACTTTGCCGCTGGGAAACTTGTGATGTAACACCGACAAGTGTCAGATGGGTGACTCGATAAACGTGCAAGATAGCGCAACCCAGCGACTCACATTTTTTATGCCGTGTATTTTGGAAGCGAGGCATCGTTTCTATCTGTTGGCAAGTGATAGAAACTCAACTATTGCCAAAAAGATGTCGCTGACTTTTTTGCGGTAAATAATAGGCAGGGGATGACATTCTTCAAGCCAGGTCGGGATCTACGCGTCGGATTTGACCCGCCCATTTGTGTGTGTGTGTGTGCACCGCCCCCACCACTACAGGGTGACTAATGGAAAGAACACACGCTTTTTAATTTGCTGTCGTGGACTGGTTGGTGCAGCACGCTTAACCCATCTTTTTAGCCAGATTTTTCAAGCTGTTTACGCGCACAGATAATGTTTATTTATGCGCTCGCCAGTTTTAAAAGTTCATTCCCTCTAGTCCCCATCCTTGGGGCCAATAGACCAGCGTCTAATATTAGTCGTCCGCGTGCCAGATACGTTTTTAATATCCCTAATGTGCCTCTCCTGTCGCATTCAAAAAAAACGGTGGCCCGTTTGTCGTAACATAAAAGATGCCGAATTTTGATACGTTGCTGAAAAGCAGCTACCGCAGCGGAAAATGAGGCATGGACAACACGAAGGGGAAGTGGCAGAGGGTGCCAAAAGGGCCTTACAATGAATATCATGGGGGGGAAAAAAATAGAAGGGAGTGAGCCTGTGTTTCCGCCCCTCTTGTCTATACTCTTCACAACAAAAGGCACCTTCTATACTCAAAAAGTGCATGTGTGTTAGAAAATGCATTCCCCCCCTACTTTTCACAACCTCTCCCTTAAAAAGTTACAAGGTGAGTGGACACGCAGTATATTTCACGGTTCGGTGATTTCAAGGGGGTTGAAAATTACCTGATGTTCTCGAGCCCACAGCTTTTTGGGGAAGCCAATTTGTATTTTCATGGGTAGATGTAAAGTTCAGATTGGTTTGATTAGACGCCTTTTTAGACACGGTGTAACATCCCGTGTTAATTAATTTCAATCGTTTTATCAGCAGGTATATATACACCTGCTTGTCCTTTGGCACGACCCCCATCTAATGACCTGTAGGTCGGACCCAAGTCCTAGCCGCATTGGGAGAGGTTCATTCAAAGTAGCCCCTCTCTCTGGTAGAAAAGTAAAGTGTGTGTCACCCAAACCTGTGATCCGCTCGAGTAGCCGGCTCTGGCGGTCTTTTCAGAGTTTCACGCCTTGGCAGTCCGAAAGGAGCCGCCTCACTTTAGATCTGAACCTCCCCCCCCCCCTCCTTACCCTGCCTCACAACCTCTACGGTATACCTTCTCTTTTTGGACCCCCTCAGGGATATACCAAGTTCACTTTGAGGAAGGAGTGATGGAAGGTGGCACCTTCTCTTCAAACCCTCACAATTCTGGCCAATTCGTCACCTTCACTGTAAATTATGCGACTCGTTTTCAAAATATCTGGAGCCACCACACAAAAATTTTCTAGGCTCTTTTATGCTACCAGCTGCAACATAAAATGAGCTGCATGTATGTGTGCAAAAGGCTTCGTGAGTCGTAAATCTCAAGACCCATACGAATCCCATAAAATAGGGTGAAAATGTTTGCATGATGAATCCTACACCCCTCCCCCTCCCACACCCATTCGCGCAAAATATACAACTTGATTTAAACACATATTATGAGAAGGTATTGCA